>KZ559517.1:1087-283480 GCA_002850765.1 Aspergillus taichungensis | reverse complement strand
TGTGCTGTGTGTGACACTCTTGATGTATATGTTGGGGTGTGGTTTATGGGAGGGTGAATGATGTACACACCTGCCACGAAGGTGTAATATCAATCTGAACAGCCTTCCCCGCAAGTCCAACGTAGAAGAAAAGCTGCGCGTGCTGCTCAAACGGCGTCTCCGGCAGCGCAAGCAGCTTCTCTTTGACGGCGTGCGGCGCGCCCTGGACTGTGATTAGGAAGTCGACATCCTGTGGACGGGGTTACTGGTTGAGACTGGATCAGCTTGTTTTTGGTTCTTCTTTTATTTCAATACTGATTTCTACTACGTAGTAGTGCTATAGCAGACAAGACTCCTGTAAGAAAGAAGGGGAACCGACCTCCGTGCTCCGGAAGTGCGAGATGTACTTCCAGAGACTGAGACCGCCGATGATGGCGATCTTGGCATCGGCGAATTCGGGCATCGTTTGGAGGATGAGGATTACGGCGCTGGCGGCTTGCTCTAGGTCGGTGAATGTGGGGGCGGACATATTGTTTGGGGAGTTGATGTGTGGTGTATGGGGTGGTTGATGGGCTGGTGAGAGAGTAGATAGTAGGCAGGTAGGGATGGATGATGGATGTAAATGGTGTGAACTGGAGAAGCAAGGGAGGTTCTATGCCTGTCTATACCGCACGTACTGTTTGATAGGAGCAACACCGTAGTGTCGGGCACTGGAACTAGTATCATTGTGCTCTGGTGTATCCTTAAGCATCTGGTTTCTTTTTTAACCACTCCGCAGAACATTCTTCTTCATAGTTATCTTTTGTTCTATGTATCCTCTTCAACATTGAAAATCTACTTCTTCGTTATCATAGACAACACATTGGTATCATGCCTCGTATACTGCCACCCAGTACCTCGAATCAGTGCGCTTGCGTATAGTCGCCCGTTCCTGATCCAACTGCACTATAATCAGTGACCACTGGAGTCCCAACAACCTTTATGTTGACCGACACTCGGTTTGTAGACTCGCGTCCGATCAGACTTTTAGTGCGCCACTCTGTAAGCGGCAACGTCGCGTGTGGACGTGGGAATACGCAGCACAGCTGCGACTCCAGAAACCGGTCATTGGACATGAACCATGCCCATTGGTGGTCATACTTTACCCAATCCTGAGGGTCCTTCAAAAATCCACCATCCATATATTGTCACGGATGGTGGAGTTCCAACTCAAACCAATGGATCAGACGCATCCGTCAGCCCGGCCTAACAGAGAGAATTCCCCCCTTCGACAAATCCTGTCGAAGTGCATCCAAGTGAGTATACATTTTCGGATCGGCCTGGCCAAGCGCTCGATAAAACGGCCGGTACTCCTCTCCCAGACGGTCTCCATCAAGGAGCTCTGTCCCGTCCAAAAACTCCAGCATATAAGTCAAGAGAACAACCCAGTAGTCTTCGTACGGGCTTCCATAATCACGACATAGCAAGAGAATCAAAGCTTCGCAGTATCGGACGGCACTTGGGATCCAGACGGCATCGAGCGCCGAGGAGAAGCGGCCTCGGCCGCGGCCGGGAACCGGCTGGGGGAGTCTCCTGTCGCATGCGAGAATAACGTCCGGGTCTGCATCACCCGACAGATCGAAGTCTTCTAGATCGGGAATAGTCCATAGCGTGTCCGATTTCCGATACAGGGACACGGCGAGGTTTTCGTCGATGTGTAGGTGGCTGGTGGGAGGAGGACAGCGGCGGGTGTGGGGCCGAGCGCAGTTGAAGCTCGGCGCGCAGGGAATGAATCCCTTGTCTGCTAGGACGGTGTAGGCAGTTTCTATAAGCGTATCAGGGACAATGAAAGCGGCATCCTGTGGGTAGTGGAAGTTAGCGGCGGTTTGAGGACTGCTGTAATGATATGGTGGGGTACGGACGTCCACGATGGTAGGTACTCCGTAGACGGTTAATAGGTAGTTTCCCCAGAGCAGATTTGGAATTCCTGCTGTGTGTAAGGCGTGCGATATCGATGCAACCAAATTATTATCAAGTGGTTGCCCACCGAAGTGGAAATCAGTCATTGTTGTGGAGTTTGAAGGAGTTTCAAGCCGGTTGTTTGTTTGGGTGAGATAAGGCGAGTTGGTGCCGCCCACGTGATCGACTTGGATATCAAAGGTCAAGACTACATGGTCCAGATGAGACTTGAGACGCATGTAGCCGTTAACCAGAGAAAGAATCGCCCTTGTCTTAGATTAAATCTCAGATCCTTCATGATCACCAACTAATATACTAGCGTCACTCCACCATTTGGACATTCCGGCCCCACCAAAGGCGATAGTGTGGATCCGGATAGCCTTGTATCGCCTCATTTTGACGGATCGGACATCATTATATAAGAGTTTTGAAGGAGTTATGTGGATTTCATGCACAAAGAAGACTGGAATGTACAACGCCCGAGTTCCCAATCAATTAGAGAGAGAAAACAAAAAGGTATCATTTATGTCTAGTCCCATCGCGGCGGACCTTGTACCATCCCTTCTCCAAGGCGAGTTCCTCCAAATTTACAGTCTGCTCAAGCTCGCAGGCCCGACAGCACTCTTCCCAAATCACCTGAGAGATGGGACATCGCCGGAAATGTTCGATAAAGCCCTCTTCCGAATATGCGATGCCCTCTAGGTGGTAATACTTGTCTCCCAGTTCCGACGGCCCGTCGTCTGACCGGACAATACCCTCGAACCCCACCGAGCAGCCTATGCAAGCTACCCCATACTCGACATGACCGCTGTCCCGGTCTACATAAGGGAGGAATGTGGTGCTCATGAACCGCAACGGATGCGGTCTCTCTATGGTAGGATCCAGCAGTAGTCTAATCTTATCAATGAAGCCGCAGTTCTCGGGGCCGGCGATATGCCCTTCCGCTACGAGTTGAAGGGGCCACCTACTACAAACACTCGGACATGAGTAGCCCTGCCCCCCCACCGTTCGCACCTTCGGCACGTCTTCCAGGTCCTCCTCGGTGAGGGGGTAGTGCATGGTGATCTCACCCACGGTGGCCGCCTCCAGCTGGGGCATCTGGGACATGCACAGGTAGCAGCATCGCGTGAAGGAGATGAGGAAGACGTACCCGCCGAAGCGGCCGCAGAAGGTACAGTCGCGCTGGTGCAGCAGGTCGAGGAGATTGCGCAGCGTGTACCATCGCGCGATCTGCGAGCGGTAGATGGCGCAGAAGGACCCGAGCGCGTGCGCGGTGATGGTGCGGTAGCCGCGGATGTTGTGGACCACGATCTGCGCCCGTCGATTGGTGTGGCGGAATCTGAAGAGCGATCGCAGGTCCAGGTAGTTGATGCAGATGTCGTGGAGGAGTTCCAGCGGGAGCTTGTCGAGATAGCCGAGATTCGTCCGAGGCGTGTAGTTCGTCTGGCAGATAGAGTGACTCACATATCGATGGACTCGGGGATGGATGTTGATGACCGACGTCTCATTCCGCATGAGGCGGAATGAGGTTAAATAGATGATATCGCTGGCATCTTCTTCGTCGAACTCGTAGAGGTCATTGGAGATCTGGATTTTCTCATCCCGTTCCGCGAGCAGCCTGCGGGCCTCACGGGTAGAATCGGTTGGCTCGATCTTAAAAGGCTTCTGTTTGCCAAAGCCTCCCCGAAGAGGGCATCCAATGGTTCGCATTCGCGTCAGGACATCCATTTGGTGATGTGGGCTCTTCTCATCCGTTCGACTTTGCGGTGATGGGCGGAATTGAAGAGATTTAGTGGGATTTCTCCACGTGACCGTCCGATCGAGAGGGGCCCACTTCCTGCTGGTCTCGTCGCGTCCTTACTGTAATATTGCGACGACACGAAACGGTGGTGTTTTGGATTCAACGACCCTCACAATATGTATCACGCCCCAGACAGATCGTGAATATCCTGAGTGGACTAACGAGTGACGATATATCCGACCAGACACAGGGAATTACGGATCAATTTACGTTGGGTCCACGTTGCCAGATCTTTCTCCACTGTTGGCCCGATTACACTTGGCTGTATTAATCGATGACGTTTCGGGAGGAACGAGTACTACTCAATGCACAGCGTCCTGAATCCATGTTCGTTGGAAGACAGTTTTCGAAAAGTGTATTATCCCAGTGCCAGCGTCTTAGAGTAGGGGTCTGTATTTAAATGTGTATGATAAGCATAATTAAGGTCGAGTACTAACACATCATCAAATCAATAAATCCATGAATCATCCATCGTCAACGGCATAAAGTCCGGATTATGAGTAAGGGTGTAATCGCCGCCCGCAAAAAAGTGACAGAAAAGGAGAGGATTAGGTTAAAAACAGAATAAATGGCAATCCAAAATCGAAAGTAAGCAAAAGAAGGGAGACAGGGACAGAGGGCAAAAAAAGTAAGGGGTAAGGGGTAAAATCCAACTCTACATCCCTAGAACCGCAAAAATAAACATGATCCCAGAAATATTCCACCACGATGGTACGGATAACGACACCCCCGCCGCGGTGTGCAGTGGCGTGTCCGGCGTTGTCGACGATGAGGGCGCTCTCGTTGGGGAAGCGTGCGAGCTGGTGGGGGGGATGTTCCCTGGGCGGGATCCCGAACGGGAGGAACCTGTACCGGAACCAGAGGAACCGGAGCCTGGTGTGCTGTTAGCGTTTCCATCGTCGTTTTCGCTGTGAATTTTAGTTGTCGTTCTTGTCGAAGACGCAGAGCTAGTTGCAACAGACGAAGAGTTTGATGAGGTTGAATCAAATGCAGAGTGTGTGGTGGCAGACGAAATACGTGATGTGATAGAGGTAGAAGCAAAACTCATGTTGGCAGATGCCGGAGTTGACGTGGTAGAAGCAGAAGCAGAGTGTGTGGATGATGAACTTGAGGTGGTGGAATCAAAAGTAGAGAGTGTAGTAGACGAGATACCTGATGTAGTGGAAGCAGAAACAGAGCGTGTGGTAGACGAAGTTGACGTGGTAGAATCAGAAGTAGAGTGTGTTGTAGAAGAGATACCTGATGTTGTAGAAGCAGAAGCAGAACGCGTGGTGGTAGAGGGAACGCCCGACGTGGAAGTCGATGTCAAAGAAGTTGAAGAATCACTGGTGGACGCAGAAGAAGTTGTACTGGTCGACTCACTGGTACTTGATCCGGTGGTTGTGGTCGACGAGCTTGATTGAGCAGCTGATGAAGACTGCGCGGCGCCATCTTCCCCGCCTGGGGACTTCTTATCATTGCAGAAGTTTAGCCACGGCATGAAATCTTCGATCGCAGAACTGTCATCTCCTGAGGGCTCTCCTGCAAATATATCTGCACAGTCCTCGCATTTCCCCACCCATTTTAGGAACAATGAGCCTTCCTTGCAGAGAATGTCTTCATCTTTGCCGGTGTGTTGACCTTCCAACAAGGCCTCATTGCAGGTGCCGTAGCACTGCTCGGGAAGTGGTCTCGATCCGATGGGATCTCGTTTCCACACGAAGGCGGGAGATGAGCGACGGTAGTATTTGTCGCTGCCTATCTCTTCCACGTCCGGGAAGCGGAAGATATCATCGCTCAGGCCAAAGAGCGCAGGCTCGAGATTGAAGTACCCATTGGAAACATTGTACGCCCAGGTCTCTGCGCTATCAGTCTCGTTCCAGACTTGGTCGTGGATGTAGGGCGGGCTCTTGATGCACTCTTCGGGTCGGCAGACGTAATCTTCTGGCGGAATGCCGACCTGGAGGTTGCAGTTTGCGTCCTCGCCGCTCCGCTTCGGGCTACAGAGAGTGCCCGGACGACAGCCCCAGGTGTAGTCCGTTGGGAGCGGTGCAGGAGGGGTGTAGGTGGGGTTTATGGAAAGAGGTGAGCAGCGGGAGACTGTTTGGGTTGTTGTTTTCGTGGAAATGGACGTGGTGCCCGCAGATGTGGTGCCCGGGGCTGTAAAAGATCAGTTTGAGTAGATCGGGATGGGATTATAGTAGTATCTAGCTTACCAGTGACTGTGGATTCAGAGTCGGTTGTTCCCGGTTGTGTGATGACAGATGTGACTGTTGATCCAGGAAGGGTGGTGACTGACCCTGACACTGTAATTGTCTTGGGCGGCGCAATTGACGTGGTGGTGATAGTGGTCCCCGGAGCAGTAGTCGTGAGGGTACTCGCTGGCAGTGTCAAAGTCGAGGTCACAGTTGACCCTGGCAGGGTGGTGACCGAGCCTGACACGGTCACTGTTTTGGGAGGCACTACAGACGTGGTCGTGATAGTGGAACCTGGCACGGAGACTGTCGTCCCTGGCTCTGTCACTGTGGCTCCCGGCTCGGTTACCGTGGCCCCTGGCTCTGTCACCGTGGATGTCGCATTCTGAGTAATGGTTGTTTCATCGCCCGGGATCCCGATGCTGATTGTCACGGTCACGGTGAATCCAAAGCTTTTGGTTATGGTTGTTATGGTGTGGTCTGGTGGAGCTGTAATAGATTGACTGGGACATTGGAAGTCCGTGAAGCTTTGGGTGATGGTCACCGGATCATCAGTGACTGTTATTGTGGCATTGGAGCTCTCAGTTACTGTCCGTGTCTCTGCAGGAGGGGTGACAGTAACTGTTTCTGTTTTGTGGGGGGGAGGCCACAGGGGCGGATGCGAATATTCATCCGATGTGGTTGAGGTTGATGAAGGGGGAGGAGGCAATTCTGACGTCTTGCTTGTCGTGGTGATGATCGGGGGAGTTATAGTGGTATAAGTCGTCAAACTGGTTTTGCAGCCACATGCTTTATCATACGCCAGCCATGTTTTCCATTCAGTCAACACTCCTCTCTCTCCGATCTCTCTTCGGACATGCGTTTGCTCCGACACGACATCCTCTGTCCCCCACACAAAGGAGGTTGCCATCAGCAATGGCATTGCCATGCGTTTCAACTTCATGATTGAGAATTTCAATGAATTCAGTCCTCAATACTGTGATATGTGAAACAAGGGCATTCAGGGAGTCAAGCTCTATGCAGTGCACATGTCAGTCAGCGATCGTCAAAGAAGTCTTCAACTCAATGCTAGCCTCGTGTCAGTATGAGCAGAGTGAAAAAAAGATGGAGGGGAAAGGGGACAAAAGGTGCAATCTGTAATTCCTTTCACCCTGTTGCCAGGACCCTAGCAACCGATGCTACCTTACGATTGTCCCTTTTGACCGTGGCACATACCACCTTACCTCCGACTATTCCTGCTCGAACTGGGGACGCGCGAACAAAGAAAAAAGGACCGGACACAGCTTTAACCTCCTGGGGTCCGGTGCGACTCAATATAGTGTGTTTGTGGACTAGTTCTCTCAGCCTCGTGCTGTTGTGCCCAGACGTCAACACGATCAAAAAGTAAATAAGCGAAGAATGGAACAATACGAGGCCAGAACACTTGGGAGCATTTGAGAGGGTCCTGCAGAGACCTGCAGATACGTTGGATAGGAGCAGATTCATTGCTGACTGCAGCAAGAACACGGCGAATCACGTCATTCGACCGCGCGGCGAAAGGCTGGGATGTTGCATCTCTGTCAGACAGGGGTGCGCAGTAATGGTTTGTTATCATGATTGGGGGGAGATTGACTAGAATGGATGTCATCGAGCGGGAAATTGCGATAGCTACCCCTCATCCCACCAAAGCACCATATCCAAAATTTGACCATGATCGACCGGCTCGGACTTGCCTCCAGAACTGACACGAGGCTGAACGAATAACCCCTCCACACGTACATGCGGGATGTCTGGCATCTCCTCACCTCGTTACCACTTGCAGCATCCTGCCCGAAGCCACTGCATCTGAGGCCCAGGGTCTGTCCATTAAACCCTCACTGCTAATGGATCCCACGAGTTCCCCGCACCTATTAAAGTCGGCTCTGGACAGAAAGAAGGGGAGGGTGGCTCCCAGCCTTGCAGATGGCCCAATCAGAACATTTGTATCCCTGTTCCCACTGGTCAGGCAAAGAATTTCAAATGACACTCCAGGCCGGTCTGATACCCAAGAAGGCTGGCAATCAATGTCCCGGATGAGAAGACGAACAAAGAGCCTCCTCGACACTCCGCGCCAAGGAGCCCTGACTGGCGGTGTCTTTGGCTGTGATTTTGTCTCTCAATTTCCACATTCCCTCTTTTCTCCAAATTTTCTGTCTTCTTTTTTCTTTTTCTGATTCATTAGATACTGTCACTGATTGACTTCTCAGTTTTGTTTGCCCAACCTTTTACTTGGTCTATCTTGTCTGGTGTTTTGTCACAGGATTGTCTCTTTGTACGCTTACCATTGTCTCAGAGGCCCAATGATTTCTTCCAGGCTATGCTGTAAATCTCTGTAAGCTATCGAGAGGATTGTAAGTGATAAACTATCTTTGGGCAGGTCTTCCTTTAATACCCTTTTAGGACGTCGTTATGCCGCAATACACTTGGCTTGCGGTCTCCCTCTGGGCGGCCCTAGCCTACGGCTTTGGGCCGTCATGGACGGGGAATCAGGTCAACTTATCCATCCACAACTGGGACAGGTTGCGCGGTACGTCTTTCGGATGACAAAGACGACTGTACACTGATTGCAAGCAGTGATCACCATCCGCGATACCGTCTATCTCAACGGGGGGCTTCTCCAGTGGCAGCAGTAGGTCGGCATTCTCCGCATGGCCGCAGCCATCGACTAACATCCCCATAGAGAATTCTCCGATGACGACCCTCGACAACGCCCTGAAAGTAAGTTTCTGCGCCCCTTATTTGTCCGAAAGGTGGAAACCAACGAGAAACAGGCACCCAGCAGGCAAATGTTTACTACTTCCAGCTCAATGAAACTTTTGACACTTCAACCTCAAACCTAACGGCTCTGCTCCGCGTCATTCCCGCGACTGGAGTACAAATTCCAACTTACATGGACGGCGCCATGCTTGGCAACGACGAGAAATTCTACTTCTATGGGTCTGTGTCACTGCGCTCTCCAAGCACGGTTTCATCAAAATGGACATCGCTAACCGACAACCAGAGGCCTCATGCGTAGACACGAAGATGAACCACTACCTGCGGAAGACACGATTCTTCAATACGAGCGTTACCAGTACGGCCCGCCTCGCGAGGGTTGGGAAAGCGGGCTTCACACCGACAAACTCAACGACGTGACCATGTACGTCTCCAGCGGCGCAAGTGTCTCTGCACCCAGCGAAAACCTCGGGTTCTATTTTGGCGGGATGCGGGCGGATAATTGGGGTCCTCTCACCTATGGGGATTCTTCATCGCTAACCGAGTCTGACAATTTCATCACCGTGGATATGTCCGAGATGCGTGACAACAGGTGGGCGAATCGCACCTTGCCAGAATATGTGGCCGGTCGGGCATATGCGGAGGTCGTCTGGGTCCCTGTGTCGGAGCAGGGTGTCGTAGTTGTCCTTGGGGGAGTGGTAAACCCAGCTGCGATGGACGGATATAGCCCACTAAATAAGGAGGAAACGAGCGAGAGTAAGAGGGTGAGTCCAGGGTTCATGGAGAGTGTCTCTGTGTATGACATTGCTGAGCAAAAATGGTACTGGAATCTTCATTCGCCCTCCTCCTTTCGCTTCCTGGTTTCCACTTTATGCCTCTGCTGACGAAATATGGTAGGTATATCCAAAATACTACAGGCGATATACCTCCCCAGTTGGCTCGATTTTGTTCTGTTTACGCCAGCGCACAAGATGATTCCTCCCACAATATCTACATCTACGGCGGCAACGACGGCATTGACCCAACAGAAATCCCATCCGACGACGTGTACGTGTTATCACTCCCATCCTTCGAATGGATCAAGCTGTACAGTGGGGTGAAAGAACACGGTCGCAGCGGCCACCGCTGCGTGAAGCCGCATCCGGATCAGATGCTCGTGCTGGGAGGTTTATATAAGAACAAATACGAATCTCTGGGCGGGGGCTTCATCCAGGTACTCAATCTCACCACCGGTCGATTTCAGAATACATACGACCCAGGGAATTTGAAAGAGTATCGCGTGCCGGATATGGTAGTCGGAAGGATTGGTGGGAGGTTGGTAACCCTGGACGCCTTGCTTTTCCTTCCTTTCTCTTCTTGCTCTCTCTCTTTTAACGATTGCTAATAAAGTAAATGACCATTAGCCCGACAGGCGGTGCCACCAAAACCTCCCCCAAGTCCTGGACAAACGACTCTCTCGCCTCCGTCTTCAGCAAGAAATACCCCGGGTCCATAAAGACGTGGTATCCCTACCTTCGCGTCCTTGACAAAAAGGGCTCCAAGTTCCCGGGTTGGGCCGGCGCCATCATCGGCGTCGTTCTCGGCGTCATTCTCATTGCGTGCGCGCTGGCGTTCTGGCTCGTCCGGCGGCGCAGAAAGCAACGGGGATATAGAAGCTCGCATAACCCGAGTATCAGCGAGCCCGACACCAGCACTATGACGCGAGTGGCGCGCTGGATTTGGTCTGACACGGACGGAGACAACTCAAGACCCAAATCGGTGACCGAGTATGGAGCGCCGAGCGAGGGAACGGCCGTCTCGCAGAGATTGCCTGAAGTTGAGGGAGAGCCTGTTCATGAACTTCGTGAGTCTCTTCTTCTTTCCTCCGCCATTTTGCCTTTTTCTTCATGCAATTACGTCAATGAATACGGATGATACTAATAGAAACAACAGCCCAAGATACGACCAAAGTCTTCCCTGCCGAACTGCCCACGCCGTACAACGTCCATTCCGGCGGTCACAATCCGGCCTCTAGCCCCGCGCCGAGTTCCACAGCTGGGGGATACCGCTCACCCGTGTCGCCTGAGCCGCCGGGAGAAGAAGGCAATTATCAAGAGGAAGGGCGTCCGACGCACGGTCGACAGATGTCCAACGTGTCGAGCGCGCCTTCCATGTCTATCGCTGACGTGATCAGCGAGGATGGAGAGAAAAACACCAAAGGGCACGCGATGAGACCCAGCATTGTGTCTAATGTTTCGGAGATGAGCAGCACGCCGTCTTCGTTCTCGGAGCAGGGGACCTGGGCGGGGCTGGGGATAAATTCTGAGGGGAAGTTGAGTCCCACCCGGGAGGATAAGGAATGAGCGTAATGAACTTTTGGCTTCATGTTGCTGGATGGATTGTTCTGTTTAATACCCGTTTTGAATCTATTGCATGCGTTTGGAGATAGCTTGCCAGTACATACTACCTACACGTCGTTATCTACAGCCATCTACAGTAATAGCAAGTTTCCCTCTGATATTTATATATGTTGGATATCAAGACCCAACCACCCGCCAGTTTATGTTCAGTCAAATGGCCATATCAAGCCATACCAGCATATACTATGTAAGTATACACACACTACAAACGACACCCAACAACCCTCCCCCTCTCAAACACAGCCGCAGCCCTCAAAACAACCTCCTCCTCCCACCTCCTCCCCACAATCTGCATCCCAACAGGCAACCTCTCACCCCCCTCCCCCACCCCAAACCCACAAGGCACACTCAACGCCGGATGTCCCGACACATTAAACGGACAGGTATTAGCAACAACCCCGACAGCAGCCCTCACCCTCTCCCCAACCCCACACTCAGGTCCCAAATTGCGCCCCGCAACCGTCCCCGCCGTCGGCGTAACCAGCACATCGTACTCCTCCAGCGCCCGATCATAAGCCGCCCGCAGCTCAAACACCTTCCGATGCGCCTTCGCCACCACCCGCTCAATCCCAGGGACCTCCTCGCGCAGATACGCCCCGCAGAACGCCAGGTTCACCACGCTGGGGTTCTTCGCCGTCGCTGCGGCGTACATGGCGCTGTCGAGCGGCCACCGCAGGGTTCCTAGCTGCGGCATCCCGTAGCTCAGGTAGCCTGGGGTGCTCTGCGCGCACGCGTAGTCGCCCATCGGGGTGCGCGTTGCGGCTGTCCAGATGGCGGGGCCTTCGGCGTGCATGGGGATGTCGATCTCGGAGACGGTGGCTTCGCCGTGGGAGGGGAAGTGCGCGTGCGCGGCGTTGCGGACGATGTCGCGCACTTGTGGGTCTAGGCCGGCGACGCTGAAGGACTCGCGGATGAGAGCTATGCGGAGGGGTCGCTGCGGTGGCTGCGCGAGTAAGGCTGGGTAGTCCTTGACTGCGTGGCGGAGGGGCGTCTCGGGCGTCATGCGCGCGTCGATGCCGTCGTAGCCGGCGAGGACTTGGAGCAGGACGGCGATGTCGGGGAGCGAGGCGGCCATTGGACCCAGGTGGTCGATCATTGGGGAGAGGGAGAGTGCTCCTGTGTAGGGGATTAGGCCGTGCGTGGGCTTGAGCCCGTAGATGCCGTTGTAGGAGGCTGGGATGCGGATCGAGCCGCCTTGGTCGCCGCCGATGGCGAGGTCGGCGCGGTCGCCGTAGGAAGAGGGGGAGGTGGAGGCGGCGGGGACGGCGTTCATGCCGATTAGACTGCCGCAGCCGCTGCTGCTGCCGCCGGCGGAGAAGCCCTGGGCCCAGGGGTTGTGGACCGGTCCGGTGGCGGCGGAGGAGGAGAGGGGCGAGGCGGAGTACATCTCGCAGGTTGCTGTGCCAGCGATGGTGGCGCTTGCTTCGAGGACGCGGCGGACGGTGGGGGCGTCGATGGGGGAGATGGGGTATCCGTTGGGGTGGGCGAAGAAGGAGGCGGGCAGGCCGGCGGTTGTGGGGAGCCCCGCGACGCTGATGTGGTCTTTGATGGCGACTTTGCGGCCGCGGAGGAGGGTCGAGGTTGGGTGAGAGGCGCGGATGTCGCATCGGTGGCTCCAGGCATTGAGTGGGTTGGCTTTTGCCGAGGGCTTCCAGAATGTGCGGGGCGAGATTGAGGGGGTTGGGGATAGAGCTGGGTGGAGGTAGTCAGGGGAGCTGGCGATCTGTCGGTGGATAGCTTCTGCGGACTGGAGGAGAAGGAGATAGCTTTCTTCTTCGTCGCCGGGCTGGATCGTGATGCCCCATCGCGTGGCGAGTTGGTGCAGATACTCGGGGGTGATGTCCGACTGGTAGTTGGAGGGGAGTGCCACTGTCGACATTGTGTTTGATGTCTTGATCGTTTCTGGCTGTGGGAAAGAATTAACACTCGGTTTCAAGAGATATCATGATACCTTTGCGCTTCATGAGAAATTTTATATAGCAACACTGGCTTATCGGAGGTTGGCGAGTGGGAGTATGTATGCTGTGGAATGCGGAGTTGGAGAAGATTTGGAGTCATCCTTCGGCGGTTGTCGGAGCATTTGTTATCAAGCAGGTTAACAAGGTAGAACCGAGATAATCGTGACTATATCAGTTTCTTCAGACCATTCACGATAGGAAGAACAGTAGCTGTTCCTGATTCCCTTTGACTAGATTTACAGGTGGGAGGGCATGCGCGTACAAGGAAGTTATACGGGCAGATGCGGAGCATGGCTAGGCATTCTCCAACCGGGGCGGGTGGAAGACACTCTTGGAGAAGACAGTCCAAGTGAAGCTTATCACTGATCAATCAGAAGCTGCCTGAAAAGTTTCCTTATCAAATCCCTAGAATTAGATATCCTCGCTATCAATAGGATATAACATCGAGAAATAGCACCAAATTCCATGGGAATCACAACAATCTTGGGCACAAAAATGTGAGGATTAATAAGATCCACCCATAAAGCCTGCTTGATGAGATAGAGAAGAACTGAACCATAATGTCATGGACATCAAAAAGAAAACAGAAACAGAAAGACGTATAAAGTCGAGAAAAACAGACCACATCTATGCTGTTTTCGTCATGCAAATAGCGTGATAACAGAAACTTATTAGAAAAATATTATGAGCATCGTCAACTCAAACCAAGCATTCAAGGCGCCATCCATTCATATCATCGTCGTTATCATAATAATAATCGTGAGTCGTCGAGGGAAAACCCTCATCACACGCTAGCCGTCCGGCGCTTCTCGCTCGGCTTCTGCGCGTACGCGATCAGCAGCCGGAATCCAGTCCCCCGCTGCTGACACTCGCGGAGGACCTTGCGCTCTGCCCAAATGCTGAGGCCGATGTCGCCGTTCGGCAACACCGGGATCTCGTAACATCGCGTGTACCACCACCTACCGACCCGCGCGACGATCTTGCGGATGGATTCGTCGTTGGACGGAGATGGGGACGGGTCGGAGAGCAAATCGCCGAGAGACAGGTCGGTGTCGTTTGAGGAGGACTTGCCGTGGAATTTCGCCGGCATGTCGATCGAGGACGTAGATTGCATGGAGAAGATGGTGGAAGGGGTGGCTGTCGTCGTGCGGGTAGGGTGGTGGGAGGATGAGCTGGACGACGACCCCGACGAGCGCACTATCATCCCTGCTACGGGGATGCGCACCATGCACCGTCGCAGGTTGTCGAAGCCGTGCTTTCCCAGTAGGCGCTGGACGCTGTCGCTGGCTGGCTTGAGGCTGATGCTAGGATCTGACAGGTATGTGCGCTCCTTGAGTTTTCGTACTGCCCTGCGAGTGCGAGTCCCCATGTTGACCATGTCCAAGTCCAGAACACTCATCTCCATGTACCCCCCAGGGCGCAGCACACGTTTGCACTCGGCCACTATGTTGCGCTGAATGCTTTCGGGACTGGCGGCGGGAAAGCGCAGGATCGTGGCCGCGAAAAGCCCCCTCGGAAAGGGGAACTGAGTCTCCAGACTGGCATGCTGGATGGTATGGTGATTCGATGGCGGAAGCCAGGCAGCGGGATGTTTAGATGCAGTTGGCGCCGGTCCATCGCTGAGGTGGTATACGTCTGCGTTCGGGTACGTCAAGGAACAGTAGAAAGACCAGTCATCATTCCCCAAACCATCGATCACGAGAATCTTCTCTCGTTCCCCGCTGCTCACATGATTGTGGGCGGGGCTGAAGAGCACTCGTCCGAACGAGAGCCAGCGGCTTGTCATGAGCGATCCGGATCGGATGTTGGTTTGTGCGGTAGGACCCTCCCGGTCACGCTCGGCAATGTCGAAAAGAACCGTATTTCGCTGTCGGCAGGTCTCAAAACTCGGGGACGGGTTTAGTGAGGGCAAGCTAAGAATGCTATTTTGGCTGTCTGCAGGGGGGGTGGGGGTTGCAGAGCCAGGTCGGTCCTCACCGCAGTTGTCATCTCGCTCATAGCTGGCAATGAGATCGCTGTAGGATTGTTGGGCAGATGGGACAAAAGATGAATGGAGTGCGACCGCAATCCGGGATCTGCGGAGTCGTATGGAGCCATTGCTGGATCCCGGCGACGCTGGGGTGAAAGCCACCGTTGGATGCTCAGCTATGGGAGCAGGGCTCCGGTCATCTGCGAATCCATTCATTCCAACTTGAAGAGTCCGACTAGCCCGGGTCGCCAGTTGAAATTTCTCGTTTGTACCGTGTTCATCCGAAACCATGGATCTAGTGGTCTCCGGGGAGTACAACACGTGGTCGATGAATTCATCGAACTCGCGCCAAATCTCATCCTCAGTCAGTGCCGAGTGGGGGTTAGGAACCTGGGCAGTCACTGCAGCGGGACTTTCCGAGCTACCGGAAGTTGAGGGCGTAGAATTTTTCCGGGGAGCCATTGTAAAGAACTCATTCTTTGAGTAAGGACCGGCAAGGAAATCTAGGGGGTTCGCTTTAGAGCAGGACCCGGAAGGGTGAGGGACGTCGATCCCAGTGTGCGATTGTTCGTTGTTTTTAGTACCTGGTTCGACTCGGCTGGTTGGAGAGATTTCGATATGTCGATCCGTGACGGGTGCCGGTACAGACGGCAGTTCGATCACGCTAAATGGCCGTGAAAATGACTCCATTGCCGGTCTATGCTGTCTGTCACGCTTCGAAACAACTCGAGGAATCCGCCCGATCGATGCGAGACGGCTGGGGCGCGAGTCTTCCGGGCTTCTCTCATGCTCTTGAGGATTGGGGCGCTGAGTAAAATACACCTTTGAAGGCGGTTCTCGTCCAGAAAATTCTTTCTCTAACTTGGGAGGAGAAGGAAGTAGTATGGACTGGCTGGGCTTCTTAACGTTCAAGGCTGCCGGGACCTCCACAGGTGAGACAGGTGAGACAGGCTCGTCACTAAGCGGAGATTCCTCAAGATTCCGGATGATGTCCTCCAAAGTCTCAGAATCGGAGTCCACGATGGCATAATGCGCAACCGGCCGTTGCAGTGCGGATGGCTTTACCATCGCGCGGACCTCGGAAGACGGCTGGATGGTGGATGCTGGCGCGGGCTCGCTTTTTGCCGGCTTGTGGCTTTTTTGAAAGAAGGGTAACTTCAAACCGAGCCCCCTTTTAGCAGGCTTCTTCTGCTGGTGTTGCTTCCCATCCGGTATTCCCATAGCCGAGAAACGCGTCGCGATATTTTCCTGGGGCCGAAGTTGGTTCGAAATGGCAGACTGCGACTCCTGCGCTTCGTTGGAAAGTGGGCCTCCATATGCTGGTCTATCAACTTCATTGACATTTGTGTTTGATGAACCATTGGCTGAATTCTGGGAGGTCGACAGCCATTTTGTGGTCATGGTGTCCCCCGCACTGCGTGTCAGACCCAGACTTTCGGTGGAATGTCCAGGGACACCTGCCAGGCTTGCAGTTGAGACAGTACTTAAACCACCTATACTTTGCTCGCTCTGCGTTCTGGCCAAACTCGCGCCATCCCCGCCGCCACCGTTGATCACCACAGGCTCGAGGCGATTTAGAAGAAAATCATCCAATTCAGGTGCACCGGGAACACTCCCTTTTCTGCTAGTTGCAGATCTGGTTGTACTCGAGGTAGTGCTAGTCGATCTTTCTCTGGAGGTGTCACTGCTGGTGATGCTTGTCCTTCGGCCGCGGTGTGCATATCGCCCATAGCCCTCGTGTCCGGTTCCTGCCTTTGGGCCCTTTCGCGTGGATCGACTGTCCGAGCCTGTATCGAACTCGGGCTTGGACGTCTTGGAGAAAAGACCAAACTTTCGAGACTTTTCCGGGCTTGGAGTCTTCTGTGACTTCTGCTCTTTGGTCAGGGTCCGCAGATTTTTTCGAGACGTTTCTGGGGAGGTTGGTGTCCGGGACATCGCCGTTCGTGATGAGCTTCTCGAATGTGCTGAATTGACAGATGTAGCAGATTTGTTTATTGTCAAGTATGTTGACCCTGTGTTTGGTCTGCTTTCCAAAGAATCGCGACGTTTATGGCTTGTGACCGTGCCCGGTGAAATATTACTTTTCACCACAGGGGAGGCTTCCTGTTCCAAACGATGGGTTCCATATCTGCTTGGCCGGGAGGGTATTTGAGGGCCATTGGTAACAACTCTCAGACCATCCTCCCTAGAAGGTCTGCGGGGCTGAGCAAAAGAATTCACTCCCTTCGGCACGGTTTGACTGGCTCCAGCATTGGGTCTCACCCCCCGGGGAAGATTTGATTGGGCAGAGGACCCGCGAGGTAGCATGCTGCTGGACCCTGCGGCCGTTCCTCCATTGTCAGGCCTGGCAGAGTTTTCCTCGGAGCTTTCTTTACCTAAGGATACCATGGACCCTGTTGGCTGTGTCAGGATAGGAGATCCAAATGCTTTTCGGTCTAAGCTACCGCCTTGTGAAACTGACGATGGCTGCGGGGAGAATCCTGGAAGTCGCGTCTCGTATGGGCTCGGCTGCCGTAAGCGAGACCCTTTGACAGGTTGGACAATGCCTGGAGAGACTGATGACAGCGTTGTTGGTGTGGAGGTTCTGCTCCATAACCCTGGCGAGCTAGAGTATCTCGTCGATGGACTGCTAGCAGACGCGAATGCTGGAGTAGGCGGAGGTAGGTTCTGCATGTTCAACGTTGTTCGCAGGCTTGCAAGCTCTTTTGGGCCATTCAATCGCTGCTCCGGCGGCTCGGTTGCCATTTTCTCAAGGGGCGAGTACTGTGTAGACGGTGAGGTAAGGTGATTCCGGTTCCCAAGTCCTCTGGAAAGGTCTGTGGCGCTCCTCTGGCGAGAAGTGTGCGGGATCACTAGGTTCAATTTCTCGGGTCGAGACTCCGCCGCATCTCCTCGATTCATTGCCGTATGCTGCCCAATGGTCGGCGGCTTTCGTCTAAGGACGTTTCGTGGACGATTGCGGATCGGCTCTTTCTTTTCAAGGCCGACTGCGTTCTGCTGCTCCGGATCTGCGTGGGGGGGCTGCGCGTTTTGATGACCCGCGATCAACTGGGTAGTTTGAGGCAAGGCCGACGGCAGGAGATGAGTGACGGTACGGGAGGGCAAATACGAGCGAACCTCATGGCTGGACGGTAATTTCGTAGGTCTTGTCGGCGCTGGAACTTGACGAGTGTCTTCCGCCTCTGACAAAGACGACGCCCTGCTGCCCCTGGTAGAGAGACTAACCCGCTTTGAGCTCTGGATTCTGGACAGCGATGATTTAGAAGATACGAGCAATCTCTCAGGGGCAGTCATCACAGGTGATGGTCCGTTTGGTGACTGAGATGCAGCATCTTTTAACCGGGGTATTCGACCGGCACTAGACTTGTGCGACGGCATGGTGCGACCTTGCTCCATCCGCCAGCTAGTCCGAGCACCGATGATCTAGCGACTGTTGTAGTATCGTATAAGTATAAAATCATTCCGTCAGATAATCATGTTATTGTTTTGGATGTAGCGTGAGCCGTCTGTCTCTGTCAGCTTAATGCAAAAGATAGCAAACGCAGCCAGGGTCCCACTTACGATCTATAGCATACCACCAACTCTGTACGGAACCTTGCAATGCAGTATTCCAAATAAGACCCGTATAATAACAAGCAGACGGAGAGAAAAGAGTAAAGAAGGCACACACGAGGGCTAGTGTCTAGGAACCGAACCCTCAAAATGGTCAAGCCGCTGAGATAAGCACGAAACCTGAAGTCATGAGAATGGCAAGGGTAAATGTCTATATGAAAATGTCCGGGGTAGATTTAATGCAATAGAAATATGCAAATTGTTATGGCTGCGCCGTGGGTCTGTCTTCTCTCCTTCACAGAAATTATATAGTTGGGTCAGTCACCCGGCATCTGCACGGGCTCCGCCACAGTGTCAATGGTGCCACTATCCACTGTGGCTAAAAGGAATGCACCGTGAGTATTGAGCTGGGTCTGCACGACCACGTCAGAAAGATCCAAATGCCAAGAAAAGAAAAAATCAAACAATAAAATTTTAAAGATGACAGAAACCAGCTGCATCAATGGAAATGGAAAGACCTAAACGATCGAGGACATCAAACAAAGAAAAGAAAAGAAAAAAGGAGAATTTCTATGCTGTCTCATTCTCCTGGCCGGGACAGATCTGGACTTTTTGAAGGGCCAGGACCTGTCCAGCGCTAAAATCCGACCCTCGTTAGCCTTTGGGGGGGTTAGTCCGGCGTAGCGGGGGACTGTGATCCCCATCCGCACACAGCGATCTAAGAGGTTGGCCAAAATAAAAAAAGAATATCCCCTAGCACGCCTTGTGCGATCGACATCGGTGCCGTATCCATGGCTAATGTGACTGCGAAACCCATTGGATTAAACATCACGAAGTGCCCCTGTTTTTGTCGACTGTGTCGCACCTTAGATGGTTCTCCCTTGCCAAGAGCATAGGTGCTATAGAGGCCGGCACAGTCAGTGTCAACTTAATCAGGATGTATGGGGCCATCACCACACCACAACCTGACTGGATCGCTTAGGATGAGGCCGTGCACCGATGGAGGAGCAATGAAAAGTCCACCCCGTGGGCCTGTTCGATTACCGTCACCCGCTAGTGATTAGACCGTTACTGGTCGCTAGAAGATGCTGGTAGACATTGGGATATGACAGGTTGAGACGGGTGAGAGTGGCGTGGGATAGCGGGAAGCCGTCTCATGCGACATCGGCGTTCTCCATGAGCGTAGAAACAGGAAAAGAAACCAAGAAGCCACGAACAGGCATCAGCAGAATTTGCCCGTAGCTTGTGTTGGTTTGGAGCCTTGGTTGGTCTGTGTGTTGTTGGTAACAGACTGTGATTTGATGGATGTCGGACATTTTCCCAGGCGTTCTTTTCTTAGCCAGAGGTGGATCCGCGACTAATGCACTAGTCAGCAGTCACCTGGTCATCACTGACTTCTGACTTGCCCGGGGAGTCCGATGATTTACGATCCCCTAGTGTTTTCTCATAATCTTAGTGTCTTTCATGATACTGGGCGATCAGAGTGGGAGACTGCGCTATCCTTATCTCATTCATCGCCAGTGCCATTGACTTCCCCAAACGGTCATAAGCGATGATGACGACCTCGTTTTCTTAGGCCTCAGTATACCTCCCGCTATCGCGAACACGAACATAGAAACATGCTATAAATAGTATAAGAGCACTGAATGTGATAGAAATACAGGACCACAGTGATCCTATTCACGGGCTCGCTTCCCCGTTACGTCCAAAAACTATCATTCTCTGGTTCGCTGGAAGGTTCGTCCCGAGCCACTCGTCGCCCAGTTATGACTCTCACCCATACAGGAAAATACATCCGGAGAATAACAGGGTAGAAGACCCACAACTCTCAACAAACACAGAACGGGTTCGAAATATATTGAATCCCGACAACCACTCAGGTACCCTACATAGCACCTGGTCTCCTCAAACCGAGACCTAGAGTTGTTTGTGCGTGGGGACCCCCTCCCCAATCCCCGTGTATCATGACGGTGCAAGCGTGATGGGATGGGAATGTTGGGTGCCCCCGTCCCGCGGAATTGTAGAGTCGCTGAGCAGTGGGGCCTGATCCGCCGCTAGATGGGCGAGATGCAATGGTCGCTCGTGATTGACCGACGGGCCAAGTTTGGACGCGCGGGGCGAACTGGATCCCACCCGTCGGGCTTAGCATGGTCTCGGATGGTGTGAGTCCCGCCAAAGGATTCGCCAAAGGGTCGCAGGCGGCTTCGTGATACCTGGGATCCTAGTGGGGATGGCGGTAATATCCAGTCTGATTTTCAGGGAGAGGAGGTCTGTAAATTCCAAGGCTGTTGTGAGTATCAGTCTTGTTCAAAGTCAAATCTATCAGACTAGAGTCTATCAGAGGAGCCTTGCGACTTTTTTAGTCAGTACATAGACAAGGCGTATTTTGTACCAATTGTGCTGGGACGGGACGGCGCACTGACATGGCCTCACCTGTTCTGGACTCTAGATTTTCTTCAGTCAATGCATCATCTCCTGCAGCCAGCAAAAGCACTGCCGATCAGATCCGGTCGGGGAATAACAGCACAGCTCTGGATCTTTCAGCTGGCAACGTACAAAGTTTTGACTCATGGGACTTGACCGATAATGCAAAAGAATTCTATAGGAGAAAAATATCCAGAATTGTAACCACCTTGATAATAAACCTTATATTGCAGCGCTTATAGCAAGGGTGCCCGGAATTTTATCCAAATTGGGCCGTCTGGCTACGATAATATTTATCTCTGGTATTTCAATCAACTATAGATTAATCATCGCCTATCGAGTCCTAAAATGTAGTGCCCACCATATCGTACATATATGCTAACTATAACTTTTCTCCTATTCTTTATACACCGGTACATTTCCATCTAGTGTCAATGGCTGCTGCATCCTCATTCAGACATTCGATACCCCCTAAAACTACAGCTAGATAGATTATCACGCCACCACATGGCGCAGACTCTGGTGCATTCCATTTCCAGACTCTTGGGACAGTCCAGCGACGGGCTTCCTGTACGAGCAAGGAATACGTGTAGGTACATAACCCGCCCCCATGGCGCCTGCGCATTAGGTCGCACGGACCAGGGTGGTTAGCGTGCAACCATACAGGCACATTCCCAAGCATCCCAGACGCACGACTCAGGGGCTGGAGGTGAGAATAGGCTCGCGGACGCGACGACTTTGTTCAAGATTCCCCGTGATTGCCGGGTGAAGGTCGGGACATGCAATACGAGATGATGGCCATGTCGAGTAGATTCGTGGGAAAGAGAACTGGCTACAGGGAGCAGCCCTGATCGTAAGATATTTGTATCCCAGGAGAAGTCTCAAGCAGCTTATCGGATACTACGCTTCTTCCGAGGTGGTATTGGTGGCGTCTCGGCTGGGACTGGAATGTTCGGCACGTGTTACTTACTCATCGGCCATCTTCGCCGATGCATGATACATCGCCAATGGCATATATACTTCAACCAAGAACATATGGATGATAGACGCTACATGATGCCTGCACAGCAGTTTTTCCAAATTTCATAAGAGAATGTATGCTACCTAGTGGACACAGTAAATTTCCCATAAACGCCAACAGACACAAAGTTATAACGGAAAGAAATGGTAAAGAGTGACAGCAAGATTAGATTCGACAAATCCAATCGCTCAAGCAGCAGCAAACCGCTTCTTCCGGGCCTCCATAGCCAGCCTGTCCTTCTCACTCATCGCGGCTTGACCACCACCGTTGTTAGGTCGTGCGCCGCCCTGCTGGTTGCGACCTTGCGGGCGACCACCACGGCCGCGGCCGTTGCGACCCTGGTTCTGGCCCTGGCCCTGGCCTCTGCCTCCAACATCACGTCTCTTGCCTCCACGGCCGCCCTGATCATTTTGGCCGCGGCCCCTCTTGCGAGGCTGCTCGCTCGGCAGCGCTTCATCCAGTTTGCTCACGCCCGCATTGGCAGGGACCTCAGCCTCACCGCCAAACCGCTTAGCGCGTTCTAGCCTCTGCTCGGCCTCAGCAATCGCAGCCTGGGAATCCTCCGTGATTCCAAACTTCTCCGCACGAGCCTTGCGCTTCTTCAATTCCTCCTCCAACTCTGTGACGGGCAGACCCTTGGCGTAATTGGTAGCCGGTTTCTCCTCCGCCTGCGCAGGCGCAGTAGACTGGCCTGAGCCTTCTTGTGTCTCTCCCTCGGTGCCCTTGGGCTCAGCTTTGGGTTCCTCTGGAGCGGCGGCTGCGGCGTCGGGCTGCGGGTTAGGTGCTTCGGTATTCTGGGCCGGGGCGGCGGCTTCGGTAGATGGTTTCGCTGTGTCGGCGGGAACCTCGTCGTCCTCCCAGTCAATGACGTCGTCCGCGGTGTCGGCCTTGGGAGCGGGAGCGGGAGCCGCGGCAGAGTTGTTGGCCTTGCTAGCGTCGTCTTCCTGGATGCGAGCCACCATCTCGGCCTTCTTCCCTGTGTGCGGCAAGGAGCGTGACTTCAAGATCTCAACAAGCTCCGCATTCGTCTTCTTGCTGTAGTCGGTAGTCATTGTGTAGAGGTGGGTTGCGGAGGGTGGTGTCGGAGGGTTGGTTGCGAGAAAGGGTGGTGGAGGGGAGGCGGAAGCGGCAGTTACGCGCACGGGTTGTCTTGACGGTAAGATGTAGCTTTACTCGACCATGCGATTCACTTGTTCGTTGATAGGGAGTGGTACGGATGGTGTGGGAGGTTGATAGGTTTGTTGAGCTGCACTCCTGTTGAAACGCGTCGCGGTATCGGCGCAAAGCAGCAGGCTCTTGGAGCTGGCGGCTGGTTGCTGAATCAGGTAAGCGCATCACGTGTATTTGTAGAATCACGTGATTATGACTGGATTCCAGACGCCCTGCTTCCCATGACAATTTAACAGCTCAACAAGATATGGAAAGTCCAACCGTACCAAATACCGCCGCTGAAAATTCTAAGACTGGCATACGAGCATACTACAGCATGAGAAAATCTACAGGACAAGGTAAACACATACCTTTCCGCTAAAACCGGCGCCCCCGAGCAAGCTCTGGGTTTCTATCGGAAAATAGTGCACCATTGATCTAGTTACCAAGATAACTCCCCGAGGATCTGCCTAGTAAAAGTTAGTCCAACAGACCAGTCTGGTCCAAGCTTATCGGAGCTTCCGACAGATGACAGCTGAAGACAGGAAGCTAGCTTGACACATGGCATGAAAGGTATGGATGTGGCGAGTGGGGGATCTGCATGCACTGCGCCACAGTGGCTCTCATACCATATTTCCCATTTTATTCACTGCTCTGGTTCTTGGGGCCCCACCGGCTTTTCCTGGATTCCTGTTCCGCTATGACGTCTGTCAAATATGGACAGGAATGTGCACTATATCTCACCGATTAAATAGCGTATATACTTTTCTTGTGCTATAGCTATCCGGTCAAGTATATGGCAGTGTCTTGTTGACGGTGGACATAGCCAAAGATGTCCGTGTTTGATTGTAATTGGCCATCGGTTACAGCTACTGGGTAATGCAGGTTTAAACAGAGCATGGTGTCGAATGATTTGCAGTCATCATAGTGTTCATGCCACCTAAACATATAAATTTCTCTAAGTAAGATGATGAGATATAGCCTCTTGCTTGAGCTCAAATATGTGCAATATATCAAATTCTTTTATTATCTCAGCGTATCCAGATACCTAATGAAATCGTAGTGTCATTCCATGCCATTGAGACTGGTAAATTAGGGCTTGTCATCCATTAGGCTGTCTAAGGTGCTGACAGCATAACTAGCTTTACGTTATTTTATATAACATGTTTAGGCAAATGTCTACTCATACATCAGAGATGTCACTGTTCCTTCAATTTGCTTTGAATATAATTGACGATAGCTTCTTATGACTCAAGATTCTGTCGAGATAACTCTGGTGCTAGATACAGGAACTCAATTTGGATGGCATTGGTTCAGCAAAAATTTGGATTCTCAAGCCTCGAAATGGATTTCGCAAACAGTTAGGGGGGAGCTTACGTGTGTATCTAAAATATCAATCTCCTTTTCCCCTTCTTTCTATTCATTCTATCAGCCACCATTTATTATATTGGGTGTTTGTGTGATATCTGTTTTCACATGTCATATGATCACACACATTCTGACACATATGCGACTACTGTCAATTATTTTCTTACCAGAAACCAAAATGAGCATGAAGAGTTGACCAGTGTTCATGTAGCCGAAACATTCATCGCGCACTGAATCAGTGACTCCATTTATGTCTATGAGTGATTTCCAGTCCCCCTATACATAGCTGAGCGGTAGCCTCTACTTATAGTATTGCTTTAGCTGATCAAGCAACAATATCTAGGCTAATTCCATCGTTATTCATTTCTAGCCCCTTATCCAACTTCACCTCCATCTCAACTACAAGACATTGAGTTCTACCACCATGGCCGAGTTACACATCGCCCCTGACGACCTCATCTCGATAAAAGGAAAGACCGTCCTCATTACCGGTAGGCATTCTCCCTCCTCCCCTACCATATACATCTTAACAAGATACACGAACAGGATGCAGCTCCGGCATCGGCAACGCAACCCTCAAACTATGCCACCAGCTCGGGGCTAAAATCATCGCCGGCGACCTAACACCCCTCTCTGACGATCTTATCAACACTCAAAACATCTTCTTTGCCAAAACCGACGTCACCGACTGGCACAGCATCCGCGCCCTCTTCATCTCGGGCCACCACCGCTTCGGTCAAATCGATCACGTCTTCGCCAACGCAGGCATCAAACCCACAAGAACATTTCTCGACGACACCCTCGACGCAGATGGGCTTCTCGCACCCCCAGACCTAGCCACCATCAATGTGAACTTCCTCGGCGTGATCAACACCGTTCGCCTAGCCATGTACTATCTGCGCCAAGGCAACGCGAACCCCAAGTTTCGAAGCATCGTGCTCAGCGCTTCGGCATCAGCATTCCAGAACTTCCCCGCGCCAGACTACTGCACCGCCAAGCACGGCGTGGTAGGGCTTCTGCACGGACTCACGGGCAACTCAGCGCTGCGCATTAACGCTATTGCGCCATCGTGGACGGCTTCAGGGATCGTCATTCGTGAGGTTCTTGAGACGTTGGGGGCGAAGGTGCAGGATGCGGAGGTCGTGGCGCGCAGCGTGCTCAAGCTGTTCGTGGACGTTGACCGTCATGGCGAAATGCTTTACTCGTGGAATGGCAGGTTCTTCGAGATTAATAAGGCTAATGGTGGGCTGCTTGATTCTGCGGCTAGGTTGTTGCCGGATACTGTGTCCGAGGATGAGATTATGACTAGATTGGTGGGCATTACTACTGCGATGGAGAGGAAGCGGACGATCAACGGTTTTTAGTTGGCAGTTCAGGGTCTTGGGCTTTAGCTTTAGCTAATTTGTATCTAGATAATTTTGATTTTATGACCGTAGGTTAGGTATTCCAAACTTGTTAGATACTTGGAATCAATGTACAAAATCAAAGTTGTTAGTACCAGATACACTTTCTAGGGCTGAGGACATATACACAGCGGGTATCAGTAAATCTTCTGTCACTACGTATGATCAGCACTGATCCTGTATCTATTCAAAGACGCGAGACTAATTCTTTGCTTGCGTCGCGCCTAGATGCAATTAGCCTCACTTCTAGTGTCTTTACCATCCGGGGAGCTTCAGAAGTGTCAAACACTGCTATGTATATTACAAATGAAAAGCGATCCGGTTACTCTATATTGATACTGTAAATCACGATCTCAAATTATTCACAATCTGTATAATCTACATGTAGTATTCAAATCGCCATTGAAATTGGTTAACATCCCTGTTTGAGAAGCACAAAAGTCTCCAGGAAAGGACCAGAAAATACATGTAGATCACCAGGGTTCATCTACCGACATACAACTACCACGATCTAGCCCATCCCCAACACCGAACCTCCAACCCGGCCGAGAAATTAACAAGCTTAATGCAGTAAAATCAGCACGTTGACACCCCCAACGCCAATAACATGCCCCCAAGCCCTACCAGCGTCGCGCACGCCATCCCGTCGCGCCATCACCCCATGTACAAGGATCACTAACCCAACCAACAACAACATTGGAAGAAGAGTCTCCCCGCGTGGCAGCTCCAATATGTTCTCCACACTGGTGAATGTCAGATAAGATTGACATTTGCTGTTGGAGATGGTGAATTGCGTGATGTGGAGGAGATATTGGTCTTGCGCTATGCTTTGAGGGCGGAGGTTTAAAGCGATGGAGGGCCCCTCTTATGGAGTGGATCTTGCAGTCGGGGCTGGTCTCGACTTCTTCGAATCTTTTTGTTCATCTTTTTCTTCCTAGTTGTATAATGGCGGAGAAAGTGGAAAAGTCCGAATATGCAGTGGAAAGCAGCGATTCCGATATTGGGAGGCCAGCTGCGGGAGACGAGGAGGATGCGGCTAGGAAAGCTCTCTTGCAGTCTTTCACACCCGAAGAAGACAGGAAAGTGCGGAGAAAGATTGATTGGCGGTTTTTACCACTTATTGGGATGATGTATCTTGTCAAGACAGTGAGTTATCTTTTTCTCTCTCGGGGGCTAGATAGGACTGGGACTAACAGACTAGATTGACTATACGAATGCTGCAAATGTCAAGGTTCTTCAGGTTGGAAGCGAGCGAAACGTGCTAACAGAGCTGAACATGACGGCGGATGAGTACAATTGGGTGCAATCTATCTATTTTGTCAGTCGCTGTTCCTGCTATATAACCATGTAGTTGATACCACTGAACAAAGGTGAGAAAACTAACAAAAGCAGATCAGCTACATTGTTTTCGAAGTTCCCAGCAACATGATGCTAAAAAGGCTCACCCCCCGACTATGGCAGTCGCGCATCATCCTCAGCTGGGGCATCGTGCTGGCATGTCATGCGGCAGCAAACAACAAGGAGGCGATGTGGGCACTGCGCTTCCTGCTGGGAATGTGCGAGGCAGGCTTGTTTCCGGGGATCGCGGCGCAGCTGTGCGGCTGGTATCGCAGCGACGAGATGGGCAAGCCAATTATGTGGATGTTTGCGTTTCAGAACTTCTCTGGCATTTTGGGGTCATTATTGGCGTATGGGATTTCTTATATGAATGGGATGTGCGGCATGAGTGCGTGGAGATGGTAGGATATTTGTCTTCTCCCCCTTCACCTAACCAAGGACATGATGAGTATACTGACGAATAATCCTGGTTAACAGGGTCTATCTTCTCGAAGGCCTCTTCACGATCCTCTTCGCCGCAATAGTCTACCTCATCCTCCCCGACTGGCCCAAAAGCCCCCGCAGCACCAAATGGCTCACTCCGCGAGAACAAGCTTACATCGAAGCGCGACTTTCCGAGAACGCGCCCCGCACTGCAGACGCCAACTTCGCCAAATCCGAGGTGCTGGACTCGCTGGTCGACCCACGCACCTACGCCTTCATGTTCTCTCAGCTGCTAGTCAATCTCGCCGGATACGCCCTTACCTGGGAGCTACCGACCATTACGACCAGCCTGGGGTTTGCGGGTCTCCCCCGCAACCAGCTCCTGAACATCCCGCCCTGCGCGGCGGCCGTGCTGGCCGTTCTGTTCAGCGGGTGGTTCCAGAAGCAAGCGTATCTGACACGGCCGGCCTTCGTCATGCTGTGCATCATGGGGCCGATGTTGCTGTTCTTCGTACTTCTGGCGGTGCTGAAGTCACCCGTGGGGGTATATGTGGCTTGTGTGCTGGGGAATATGTTTTATGCGGTGTATTTCATTCCGTTTTGGGCTTGTATGTTTTGTTTTCCTTTCTCTCTTCCCTTCGATTCTACTACGAGAATTTCATTCTTATCAAGGTATGAACAGGGCGAAGCTCTTCTTTGAAAGGCACCACCGGAGCAGCCTTCACGCTAGCATTCCAGTCCTGCGTGGGGCAAGTCGGAGGCGTGATCGGCCCGCAGCTGTTCCAGGAGCGCTTTGCTGGCAACGGGTACAAGACGCCGTTTGCCATCTGCGCGGGAATGGTCGGGGCGGCGTGCGTGACGAACGCGTGGACGTGGTGGCTGACTCGCAACGTGGAGTGGGATGTGCGCCGGGTGCGGCGGCTACGGATGCGCGAGGCGAAGCGGGGGCGGATCTACGCCGGGGAGGATGTGCGTGTATACGAGGAGAGAGAGTTTTATTCGGGGCTGCGGCGGGGGGTGTAATTTCGTTGGTTGGTACTCCATAGATAGTATAGTATCATGAGAGAAAGGATGATTGAGATGGTGCGAGGGCGTTGGGAATGATTGGTTAGATCTCTAGTTAGTATCGTTCGTAGTTTGAGAGATATCAATTATAGCCTGGTGTACCAAAGTCCAAAGTACCAAGGAGAGATCCCGTCTTGATATCGCTTTTTGCTTTTTTTACCGGTGACGTTTCGATATCATGGTCGTATTTGTGGATATCTGGTCCAGTGGAAGCGATTGTATTGAGGGGATGTGGAGAAGAGAGTTCTTTTCCTTTTTTGTTTGACATATAATTTTTTATCCATTTATTTAGTATTTTTTGACATACAATTTCATTTGATAAAATATTTGATAGAGAGCTGCTGGGCATTGTCTAGACCTAAGTTAGTTTGTCCTATATGTACTACATAAGCTCGCATGATCAGTTTCCCGATTAGAACTCTCTACCGGTAGTTCAAGACATCAACCAGACACCATGAAAATCATTCAATATCTCGCACTCATTGATTTGATATTTTTAGTATATCAAAGAAAAATCTACCAGGTAGATAAGGTAGCCCTGGAAGCTTCTTGCCTGAATCCCCGCCAATAGCTGCGGGTAAAGCGACAGGGCTCTGAACCCAACAACCCTGAGGCAGACGCCACACTGTACCTGGATGAGACATTTCGAATCCATTACCCACCATGATTATTCATATCATTCTGAGTTTTTGCGGATTACCAGAATAGGGAAAACCATCCTCGCGTGGGTCACAAAAAGAAAAGAAAAAAACAAAAAGTACGGAGTCACGAAAGGAGAAAAGGGAAAACAATGGGTCAAGAAATAACAATTGACAGAATCGACCAAATAAACCCATTCCAACAACCATCGTGGTGGAGCGGTGCATGTGACAATTGTCCAGTTGGCTCCAGCAGATGGACATTCTCGACCAATGAGCAGCCTCAGGATCCAGCTCACTGCCCGATCGGGTTAGCGGGATCCCCGACAGCCCTGAGAAGCAACAGGAACCAATCCGCTTCGGGATCTAGTCGAGATTCACTATCACGGCAACTGGTTGAATCGTCTGGCGCAAACTTGATCCTAAACCCACTTTCATCATGGAGAAACCTTGCCGGGGTCCCCATTTTCTCAACAGTTTGCCCCGGCTTGCTTTCCCTTCCCTTCTTCCCCCCTCCTCCCCATCCCTCCTCACTCCGGTACTCTTGCTGCAACGGTCATCCGTCTGCGTGTTTCTCTAGATCTATCATTACCGGTGGACCACGGTGACTTTTCCCCTCGTGGATCTCGTGAACTTTTAGAGTGTGGAGGGGCTGAACAGCGTTTGTGGAGTATTTATTCTCCCCGGATCAGTCGTTTCTGTGGTTAAACCCCTACGGTCCAGCGTTACTGGAACTGAAATCACAAAGACTCTCCTACCCACCCCCACGGTCTTCAACCATGTCCCACATTGATATCACCAAAGACCTGTCGGCCCTCTTCTACAAACAGGTTCTCGCGACCCCCGACGCCCCCGCCTTGGAAGACGGAGAGACCACCTATACCTATAATGAGTTGGCGCAGGAGGTAGACCGCCTGGCTCAACGCCTGCGCGATTACGGCGTGAGTCGGGATTCCCTGGTGGGCGTCCTGCTGCCGCGGAGTGCCCACTATGTCATTGCCTGTCTGGCCGCTCTCCGTGCGGGAGGCGCCTTTCTGGTCCTCGAGCTGGCCTATCCGCCGGATCTGCTGGCCGACGTCCTGGCCGATGCCACGCCGGCCGTCGTCCTCACTCACAAGGCGGAGGCGGTCAAGGTCGGCGGCAGTGCTCCCGTGATCGTTCTTGACGAACCGCTGGCGGAAGTCAATGGACACGCGAAGGAAGCGTCTCCCCTGCCCGCGGACGATGACCTCGACCGACTGGCCTTCGTGTCCTACTCCTCCGGCACCACGGGCAAACCCAAGGGCATTGCTAACCCGCACCGCGCCCCCGTGTACTCCTACGACCTGAGATTCACCGTCCAGGACCTCCACCCCGGCGATCGCGTGGCCTGCAATGTGTTCTTCATCTGGGAGATCCTCCGCCCGCTCTTGCGGGGCGCCACCGTGGTGACGGTGCCGGACGAAATCAGCTACGATCCGGCGGCGCTGGTTGATCTCCTGGAATCCAAGCACATTACCGAAACCTTGATGACCCCCACATTGCTGGCCACCGTCCTGGTCCGACACCCCCATCTGGACACCCGTCTGCCCCAGCTCCGCACCTTGTGGCTCAACGGCGAGGTGGTCACCACCGATCTTGGACGGAGGGCCACCAAGTGTCTGCCCAACACCCGCCTACTCAATTGCTACAGCACGTGCGAGACCCATGAGGTCGCCTGTGGCGACATCCGGGAGATGTTGACGAGCGACGCGCAATACTGCCCCGTGGGACCGCCCCTGGACCCGGAGCGGACGTACATTCTGGATCAGGAGGGTCGGCAGCTACCCGTGGGTGTGAGTGGGGAGCTGTTTGTCGGAGGCCCACTCCTCGCCCGGGAGTACCTCAACCTGCCTGAGGCCACCCGCAAGGCCATCACCCCCGACCCCTTCGATCCGACCCCGGGATCCCGGATGTACCGCACCGGCGATAAAGCGCGCATCCTGGACTCGGGTCTCCTCGAGATTACGGGGCGCGTGGGCGACATGATCAAACTCCGCGGATATTCGGTCGTGCCCGCCAAGGTCGAAAACGAAATCATCAAGCGCCTGGCGGTCAGCAGCTGTGCCGTCCTGGCCCACGGCGACGGCCTGGAAAAGGAGCTGGTGGCGTACGTGGTCCGCGACCGGGACGAGTCCGCCGATCGGCCCCAGATCGAGATCAACCCCTCGGGCCACAGCCCCGTCGCCCGCCGCGCGCTGCTGCCGTACCTGGCGCAGTACATGATCCCCGCCCAGTGGGTGGAGCTGCACGAGCTGCCCACCCACGGGGTCTCGGGCAAGGTCGACCGCAAGGGCCTGCCGCCGCCGCGGAGTGCCAGCCCGGCCGTCAACGGCGCGGAGGAAACGGAGCGCGATCCGATCGGCCTCGACCATATCGCCGCCTTCTGGGCGGCCAGCCTGAAGACGTCGCAGTCCCTCCTGCGGCGCGAAGACAACTTCTTCGACCTGGGCGGACACTCGCTGTCCATCGCGGATCTGGCGTCGCGGCTGACGCGAAACTTCGGCTTCACGGTCCCGATCGCCCGTCTCGCCGAGAATGCTACCCTGGGCGGTCATCTGCAGACCGTCCGCGCGGTGCGCGACGGACACACCGCGGCGGTGCAGGCCGATCTCCCGGCCTTCCTGCGCGCTGACTCGACCCTTGACGAGGACATCCGGCCCACCGATGCCCGCATCTGCTCCGTCACGGACGCCGACACTATCCTGCTCACCGGTGTCACCGGATACCTGGGCGCGTTCCTGCTTCACGACCTGCTGGAGAGCACCACCGCCCGGATCATCTGTCTGGTCCGGTTCACAGACCCCGCCGGCGACGACCGATCGGGTGGCGTGGCGCGCATCCGGCGCAATCTGCTGGACATGGGCCTCTGGCGTGACTCCATCATGGAGCGGGTGGAGGTCCTGCCGGGCAACCTATCGAGACATCGCCTGGGCCTCTCGCGCGACACGTTCGACTCCCTGGCGAGCCGGGTGCAAGTCATCGTCCACGCCGCCGCGACGGTCAACCTCGTGTATCCGTACGCTGCCCTGCGCGCCGCCAACATCGGCGGCACCAAGGAAATTCTACGCCTCGCATCCCAAGGCGGCGCGACTGTGCAATATGTGTCGACGAACGGCGTGCTGCCCCCGCACCCAGACGAGAAGGGCTGGACCGAGGACGCCATGTTGGACGTGGACGAGGTCCCCACCAAACTTCTCGACGGATACGGACAGACCAAGTGGGTGGCAGAGCGGCTGGTCCTTGAAGCTGGCCGTCGCGGTCTCCCTGTGAAGGTCCACCGTGCGGGCACCATCAGCGGCCACAGCCAGACGGGCGCGGCCAACGCCTGGGACCTGCTCTCCGCTCTCTTCGTCGAATCGATCAAACTGGGGTACGCCCCCGACGTCGACGGCTGGCGCGCGGAGATGACCCCCGTCGACTTCGTCAGCAAGTCCATCATCCACCTCGCCACGCAGACCCACGCCGAGACCACCGTCTTCCACCTCGGCGATCCCAACCCCGTCAGCACGCGCTCCGTCTTCGACCACCTGGCCGAGCTCGGGTACCCCACGCAACGCCTCGGCTGGGAAGACTGGGTCGCGCTGTGGACGGAGAAGCGCGGGACCGTCAAAGGTGGCGACGGCGCCTTCACCGTCGACATCCTTCGCAGCGGCATGCCCACCGTCGACTTCCTCAAGGGCATCGTCGTGCTCGATAATGCGGCCACCCGCCCCTTCCGCGCAGTCGTCGAACGCCCCAAAGTCGACAGCGTGCTCCTCGAAACCTACACCCGCCATTGGTTTGCCCGCGGCTGGCTCTCCAAGCCGCCGTCCCGCACCGCCTCCCTGCCAACCCGCCCGCGCGGGCCCCTTAGTGGCCGCGTCGCCGTCATCACCGGCGCTTCCTCCGGCATCGGCGCAGCGGTCGCCAAGGCCCTCGCCAAAGAAGGCTGCCACGTCGCGCTGGGCGCGCGCCGCCTGGACGCCCTCAAATCCATCCAGCAGCAAGCTCAGTCTCACGGCGTGAAAGCCATCATCCACCCGACCGACGTAACCAACAAATCCCAAGTCGAAGACCTCGTCCGCAGCGCGCGCACCGAGCTCGGCCCGGTCGACTACATCATCGCCTGCGCAGGTGTCATGTACTTCACGCTCATGGCGAACACGCAGACCGACGAATGGGAGCGCACCGTCGACGTCAACTGCAAGGGTCTGCTCCACGCGCTGTCATCCACTGTGCCGGACATGCTCGCGCGCGGGTCCGGCCACGTCGTCGCCATCTCCTCCGACGCCGGCCGCAAGGTGTTTCCCGGGCTGGGCGTCTACTCCGCCAGCAAGTTCTTCGTCGAAGCCACGCTGCAGGCGCTGCGTGTTGAGACTGCGGGCACCGGGCTGCGCGTTACGGCCGTTCAGCCGGGAAATACCCAGACTGACCTCCTCGGTATGTCGACCGATGAAGAGGCTGTCAAAAAGTACGGTGGTGCCTCCGGGGCACAGATCTTGAGCCCGGATGATGTGGCGGGCGCGATTGTTTATGCGCTGCGCCAGCCGGCGCATGTCTCTGTTAATGAGGTGTTGATTGAGCCGAGGGATGAGCCTATTTAAGTGTTATAGGTTATAGATAGATACGAATTACGCTGTTTGTTAATTCAATTAATTATTCTCCGCTGTGCATGACATAGGTAGTTGTGTAGAGATGAGCTAGCCGGGTTGGCAGCCTTGATTTCAAGGCCAAGAAGCTCGGGCCGGTCCTTGAGGCGGGTCGCCGAATTTTTATACCGACTTATACTACACCCGGTTCTTCGATCCCGATTGAAATTAGTTAGGTGTTGTTCTAAAACAAGATATGTGAATCTAAATTCTGAGGCTAATAGCGTTTACTACCAAATCTAAATTTCAACTACTCCGTGGTCCACCCATGGGATTTGGAGAACAGCCGCATATCTCAATCTCAGGCCGAGTTACCGAATCTCCCGTCAGTCAAGCCTCGCCAAGCAATGGGCACCATCTACTCCACCGCACCGACTGACTCGATACTCCTCCAGTCTAGTTAGTCCACCGGTGTCAGACACTCTCACATGTGGATCTGTCGACCAAATGATGTTGGGACACCATATCAGCCAGATCAAACCCGATCCAACCGATTGGGCTGTGGCTATCAAGTTATCACGGCTACTTTGTCGATATGGGTCCGGTGGAGACATTTTAGTCTTGCACACTTCACTATCTTGCCGACGACCGACAACCGACAACAATGGGAGAACCCAAGACGGTGCGAAACGATCTCCCGGGCCGGCTTGATTTGATGATTGTCAAACAGCCGAGCGACTCGTGCTGTCGGCCTTATGCTTCTGGCATGTTTCGGTTGATCCATTCCGAGGATAGAATTTTCTACCCCTGCTAACATTCCTACTCCTACTAGCATTACTGCTGACGTTGAAGATATTTTATGGTTCGTCAAAGGGGGTATAAACTAACAACCGATTTCCTTATATAGTCAAGCTTTGGTCGCCGTTTTTGCCCGATCGATAGAGTTGAAGAATTCTCCTCGACCAGGTCGAGGACATCGCCATGTTGGACGACGTGGAAAACAAACCTCACTCTCCCGTGGCAGGAGTCTACCGTACCAGTATCCCGTACTGGCGCATGCTCACTGACCAGGCCGCCATCACCCAGGAGGTCTTGGACTATGACTACCACGGGTCAGGCACCGAAGAAGACCCGTACTCCGTGTCATGGATCCCCAATGATCCGCGCAACCCTATGCAATTCAGCTCGATGCGCAAGATGACTATCACCTTCATTGTCGCCTTCTCCACAATGATCGTCTCTCTGACGTCCTCCGCCTACAGCGGCAGCATCAAAGAGGTGGTCGCGTACTTTGGCGTCAGCTCCCAGGTTGCTACGCTCGGGCTGTCCCTCTTCGTCTTGGGTTTCGCCGTGGGGCCCCTGCTGTGGGCTCCTTTGAGTGAGGTATGTCAACCCTCGCTTCCGTACAAAAGAAACTGACAGGAAGGCTCACAATTCATTCGCAGGTCGTCGGACGTCAGGTCCCATTCTTCTGTAGCTTCTTCTTAATGACCGTCTTCTCAGCCGGCTGCGCAGGCGTCCAAAACATCTGGTCCCTGCTGATCCTGCGCTTCTTCGCTGGTGCCTTTGGGTCCTCCCCATTAGCCAACGGCGGCGGCAGCATCTCCGACATGTACCCCGCGCGACAGCGAGGCCTAGCACTAAGCCTATACGCCGGCGCTCCCTTCCTGGGACCCGCCCTAGGCCCCATCACAGGCGGCTTCCTCAGCATGAACGCCAGCTGGCGCTGGGTCGAGGGCTTCCTCGCCGCCAGCGGCGCCCTCGTCTGGCTCCTCATGGCAGTCGGCGTGCCCGAGACCTACGCACCGCTCCTCCTCCGCCGGCGCGCCGCCCGCCTCTCCCAGATCACTGGCAAGGTCTACCGCAGCAAGATCGACATCGACAAGCCGCGCATGCCCTTCACGCGCCTCCTCGCCGTCTCCCTCTCCCGGCCCTGGGTTCTCCTCCTCCGCGAGCCCATCGTCACCCTCTTTGCAACCTACATCGCCATCGTCTACGGCACCCTCTACATGCTCTTCGCCGCCTTCCCCATCGTCTACGAGCAAACCCGCGGCTGGAACCCCGGCGTCGGCGGCCTCGCCTTCCTAGGTGTCATGATCGGCATCATCATCGGCGTCGTCTGCACCATCCCCGCAAACTTCCACTACATGCGCGTCCAGGACGCCCACAACGGCTTCGCCCCGCCCGAAGCCCGCCTCATGCAGTGCATGCCCGCGGCCATCGCCATTCCCATCAGCCAGTTCTGGTTCGCATGGACCAACCACCCCTCCATCCACTGGTCCGTCAGCATAATTGGCACAGGTCCCTTCGGCTTCGGCCTCATCCTCATTTACCTGGGCGTCATGAACTACCTGATCGACTCGTACACGATCTACGCGGCGTCCGTGCTGGCCGCCAACGCCTTGCTGCGCTGTATCTTCGGCGCGGTGTTCCCCATCATCGCGACGTATATGTATGACGGGTTGGGGATCCATTGGGCGCCGACTATTCCGGCGTTCATGTCGCTGCTGTGTATGCCTGCGCCGTTTTTGTTCTATCGCTATGGAGCTACGATTCGTACGAGGTGCAAGTATGCGGCTGAGTCGCATCGGTATCTGTTGAAGTTGATGGAGGATGCGGCGCAGCAGAGGAGTTCGTTGGGGGAGAAGTCTGGGTTGAAGACGGAGCCTGAGGAGCCTGTTGCTACGCCGGAGTCTGTCGTTATGGGGGAGAAGGGGCGCGAAATTGATGCTTTACGTTAGATAGAATATTAATATAGACCTACTACTATCATAGCCATCCTGCGACTGCCAATACACGACAGTACACATCCATGCTGCCATACAGACGACATATGGCATGCTAGACAGTATCCACAAGATCAGACACTACACTATATACATCAATCAACCCACAACCAACCGCGGCGCGCCAACCCTATCCGCCTCCCTATTCAACGCCTCAATCTCCGCCTCCACAAACGGAATGCCCTCCCTCAACCTCTTCTCCCGCTCAATCAACTCAATCTCCCCCGGATAGTAAATCCTCTCCACGCCCTCCATCCTCCCCCCCCCAACAACCCTTCTATACAAATAATCCATCCTCTCCTTAAACTCCCCCAACCCCATAAACAAATCCGGCCTAATCGCCACCAAAAAATGGCCCACATCCGCCTCCCTCGCGTTCTCACTATCATACGGCCCAACCACATTCCCCGCAAACGCAGCCCCAGACAACACCCCCGAAAACACATCCATCATAACCGCCAACCCGCTCCCCTTCGGCCCCCCAACAGGCAGCATCACCCCCTCCAGCGCAGCCCGCGCATCAGTCGTCCGCCTCCCCTCCCCATCAAGCGCCCAATCCCCCGGGATCTCCTCCCCCCGCCTCGCAGCCCGATAGATCTTCCCCCGCGCCGCCACAGAAGGCGCCATATCGAGTATAAACGCCGGCTCCGCCCCAGCAGGAGCCCCACACGCAATCGGACTCACCCCCAACAGCCTCTCCCGCCCGCCCCAAGCAGGCAGCGCCGGCGAGCTATTCGTAAACACAAGACTCATCATCCCCGCGTCCAGCGCCTGCTGCACCAGCCACGCCGACATCCCGAAATGGTTGCTGCGCTTGACGCTCGCGAGCCCGATCCCGTACGTCTGCGCCGACTCGATCGCGGCTTGCATTCCGGCGCGCGCGGCCACAAACCCGAACCCATTTTGCCCGTCGATGTGTGCTACGACAGGCGTCGTTTGCGTGATTGTGGGTGATGCTGTGCCGTTTAGGGTCCCCCGGCGGAGCCGTTCGAGGTACGAGGGCAGGCGGTTTATGCCGTGGGTGTCGACGCCGCGGAGGTCGGCTTGGATGAGGGCGTTGGTTATGGTTTGGGCGTGGGGTGCCGGAATGTGGTTTTTTTCGAGGAGAGATTGCACAAAGGTTGTTGCGTTGGGGGCGGTGATGTGGTGGTATTTTTGTTGGGGGGGTTCTTGGGTGGACATTTTTTTTTTCTTTTCTTGTCTTTTCTTTCTTTTCTTGTTTTCTGTTGGGTTGAGTTGGGTGACAATGTGCGTGGGTAGGCAAGAAACGAAGGATGTGTAGTTGGAGAGAGGAGTGTAGTTGGAGAGAGGGCTGAGATGTTGTTTTATACTGTCGGATGTCCCCCGCACTCCGGCTTTCTTCCGAGATCGGTTGGCACTACTAAAGTATATCAAATTATAGAGTCATAGCGTATCTCATTGAGTCATATCATAAATAGACAGTTACAAGAAAAATCAAATCATCCATAAAACCAATACTCCGCCGCATACTCCACCTCAAAAAACTCCTCCTGTCCCTTGCACGTCGACGGCGCATTCCCCCCAGCCGTATACACCCTATATACCTCCTGGATGCCCCTCCCATCCACCCTCCCCAGCTTCAACCACGGCGCGTCATCCCCTGCATTAGCATTCACTACGACAGGCGTCCCGCTAGCATCTTTCTTCGCAAGCACCCAGTCGTCCCCGTCTCCGCCGCGTCCAAATTCAAACAGCGGCGTCCCGTCCGCAAGGAAATAATGCCGTCCGATGATGAGGCTCTCCTGCTCTGCTCCCCAGAAGAACACCCGGTTTAACAGCCACGCTGCGAACTGTAGCGGCTGGAGGGGGATCATCTTCACGACGCCGACGACAGACGATAAGGCTCGCTGGGCGTCTATCTTCTGCTGGGCGGCGAGGCAGGAGCCGTCGAAGAGGGTTGCGACGGCGCCAATTTGGCTCGGTGCGCCGGTTTTGTCGATTCCGGCGCCGGTGCAGGTGTAGTTTTGGGTGCCGCGGCCGATGGCGAGGTGTTTGAGGGTGAGGCCGTTGACTGGGGCGGGGAGACTGGGTTTGGTTTGGTTTAGGGGGAGGGAGACATGCTCGGGGATGGTGCAGTGGGCCCATTTTGTGGTTGTTATGGTGGAAGCTACTTCCTTGATGGCTTGGTTGGAGTCGCTTGGGTCGGTGGAGTAGTCATGCCTGGTGGGGAAGGCGTATGCTCCTAGAAGAAGGGAAAGGAAGAGTATCACCTTGAAGGGATGCATTGTGGTTGTGGTGTATGACAGAAAGAAGTTAGACAGAGTAATATGGATGATATCGACGGATCATGCCGTGTTTTATAAACAGGGCGAGGCACACCCCCGTTGTGTGAGACATCCCCATGTCCACGCTCGCTCGGTATATCCTGCCGTTGTAACCCAACGTGAGCTGTGCATCAAACGATCCCGGCTCGCAGCCACGGTCGGTGCACAGGTCCAGTGCGCCTTGCAGGTAGACACTGATTGAACGGTGGAGGCATAACATTGTGTCTTTCATCTGTCCGCAGTCGAAGGAATGTTGGTATAACACTGCCTCTCTGGATATCTCTTGTGGCATTTTCCAGAGCTCTTTGTGATCGATCTCTGCCACGCTCTATCAGCGACAAGACATCCACCACATAAAACACGTTTCACTCCTAGCTTTCTTCAAATTAACAGAACTAGGTCCCATGACAGACAATCTCGTCTCAGCAACGCGGGGGTAAAAATAGATTCGCTAGTCGCCCTGTGATCCTTTGCGAGATGACTGTCATGATATTTATGTCTCCACGAGCCTTGCAGTCGCACAGGAAACTTCTTCCACAGCGCGTACGCGGGGTTCCTGGTCAAAGGTTATGGAAATAAGAGGCGAGGCAGTGAGACTGAACTAGACAGTATCCGGACTGACGATTAAGCGCCCGGGATCAATCCTGGACGTCATCTGCCATCCGGAGCGAATCGTTTCTTCGTGGTCAAACCTTGTTATTCTGGGTCATTTAGCCAGGACGGTAAATCTCCGATGGGTTGGTGGCACTGCATGACGATGTTTGGTTTGTTCTGGTTCCAGAAGGACAGTTAGTCTGTTGTCATGAGCATACTGTGCATCCCGGTAGATATTATATGTTAGTAGGACATGATAAGAAAGGATTCAGGCGGTGGGCAGGAATCATCATCTTGGTATCTCATCATTGACTGACATCTGTAGATAAACGCGATCTGGTGACTGCAATTATACAGAGTAACTGTGGGCGACGACGGAAAGGACACGAGTGTGCGTGGTCTTTGGATTGGAAACTGACTTTTCCGCCCTGGAAGTTTTTACTTTGGATATATTTTATGACTACATCTAGCTAGTCTTAGCTCGCCCGTGCTGTGGTCTATATATTCATAAATAATAGATAACCCATTAAGAACTTCTTTCATTAATCATGTCAACCAAAATGGCCGCCCTCAGTCATAAAAAGCGTGAGCAGCTTTATACTGTTTATTTCCGTAATTTTTCTGGTTGATAAATCAGATACTGAAGGTAAATTTCGAATAGAATCACAATATGTAATATGTACCCATCGTACTAAACGTTGTACCGAGCGGTGCTGACTTGAATTGTGATATAGACCCATCTCGATTGTCATAGGGTCAAGGGAGAACAACTCCTTCATTCAAGGTTGGTTACATCACAGTTCAATAATCATCTCCTCTTAGCCACTCATCTAACAGGAGCTCCTTCGCAGTTGGCCTTTCCTCGGGAAGCCAACGCAAGGTCTTCCGTAAAAACTGGAGGAAAAGCGCTTTATCCTTAGAGTCAAGCCGGGATTCAAGATTTTCCAGCGACTGATCCGGAATGTCTATTGAGGCCTTCGCTTTCCAAATACCTACAGCAGGTTAGTCATATTTGCCAGCAAAGGTAAATATGCTTACCATTCCTGTCCCAAAACTTAACGGTCTCTTCACTTTGTTCGAGAAATTCAACCGGCGGTGGTCCCAGAAGAAAAATCATTTTTGCAAACCGCTGAGCGTAGTCTGTCTCATTCTCAAGGTTTCGAGTCTTGAAGAGATGACCTTGTTCGAACAATGTCCATGTCTGTATTAGAAGTGGTTAATAAATAAGTATTAGAACATCTAGTTGGGATGCCTACCATCTGGCCCAGTGCCCATATGTCGACCTTATTATCCCAGTTCATACCCAGCATCACTTCTGGCGCCCTATATACACTTGGCATTATGAGACCGGTTTGTTTTTCTTTAGCAATTCGTGCCTCACCAAGATCAGCAAGCATCGGTTCACCACCTGTCAAAGGCATCGCACGAGTGGCATAAATCATGCGATCATTTAGCTGCTTTCGAGGTGCGGGATTGGAAATCTCATCCTCTTCCATCTCTGTGAGGATTGATTCGTCGTCAATGCCCAAAAGGATATTATCTGGCTGTACATCTGAAATTTATTACAAAGATCCTTGGAAGTTGGTGTACGGTATTCCTCACCTGTATGGATAACCTCGGCTTCATGGAGGTGATCTAGGGCAATAAGGATAAACCGGAGAATAGGTCGAAGGAGATTTTCTGGCAAAGCATCACCCTCAAGACAATGCATATAATCACGGATATCGATACCAGCAGGCTGATAGAGGAGACATGGGTGCGTCCCATATGGACCATCAACTTCAAATGAGTCAATGACAAGCCGAACATACTTTTCACCACCATGAACGTCATTCTTAGCTTTCAAGTAGTTCGATATTTCCACTTCTGGGAGTTGTCGCCTAGTTCGAACATGAACCTTCAAGACTAAATAGCGTTCCTCACTTTTGCAATGAGTTCATATTCCAATATAGTATTGATGCGTACTTACCGTAGATCTCGACACAGCCATACAGTTGACGATGAACCAAAGCCAAGTTTAGTAATAACCTGGTATCGAGAATTGAGAACTTCACCAACGTGAACTGGATAATAGCGCTCCTTCATATAATCAGGAAGTGTTTCTTCTTCGAACTTCTTAAAGGGATCTAGGATAGGGAACCCTGAAGCGGGAAAAACGCGTGGTTGGGACATTGAAATGGAGGCCACTGTCTTGCGCTGGGAAAGAGGTAAAGAACATAGTTCGAAGTAGTTTGGACGTCGCAAGGGTAAAGTCAAACATTTGACGGTGCGGATACATGAAAGATGCAACTTCATCGCTTAATTGGAGGAATACCCAAGAAGCATCGTCAGAATAACAGTGTTCCTGACCAGAATTGCGACCTCCATCTAAAGTGGCTGGCGGTTCGGACGCGTCTCATCTATCCCATCGGCGGTAAGTACTAACCAGCCATTGATTTTTTGGGGATTAAGGAATCTTCTTAGATACTGTCGCATTCAAGATTCTCGGAAAATAGTCTTATAATCCAGCTAATCAGGGAGCAACAGCCATTGACAATATCATAAGCTTAGCTTGCGTTCATAGGTTTTATTAGAAGAACTTCGGATTTGAGATACTCAAAATAAACGATATTTTGTGAAAGTAACATCAGTAGAGGCTAGGCTAGAAGAATAGTTTGTAGTTCCGGGGCTATATAAGATAGTGAAATAATATAAGAACAAATATCTGGGGATCTTTATAGAGCACGCACTCGATGCCAAGCGCCAAAGCCGCGCTATGCCCAGATAGGTACGTTTTACCGTTTGTAGTAATCCACCGTCACTGCATAACATTATTCATAGTGCCTTAGGCTCCTATCCTTGTCACGTGCTGTAGCTCCTGCTTAGTCACCCCGACTGACGCCAACTCCATCCTTTCGCGCAGAGTATTTTCTCTGTATCATCATCAGCGATTCAACCCAACATCATCGCCAGTACGCCGTTCTCGCGGTTCCCTATCCGGATGTAGCTACTGCTGCCCATGCTTGGGATTATCGGCTCTCTTTCACATCTGTGAAGCTCGCACAAACGCCATCATGTCTGACTGTCGGTCCACCCCAACCTCCCCCCATCCCCCATCCCCACATGGCATTCCGCTGATACCATTCACAGCCGATTTTGAGGCCGTTCGAAAGCTCCAGGCGGAGCGCAATGCTGCCGCAGCTGGGGGTAAAGGTTCTAGGACCTTCGATCCGTCTAGCCAGCGCACTGACAACTCGACCAAGGCCTCCATGACGGAATCCTTCGACACGACCCTGTACGACCGCGGTGGTGTCGAGAAATATGCAGGCTATGATACCTCGATTGCGGTCGACGGCGAGGATGAGGAGATGGAAGATGCCGATGCCGGCCACCGCTTGGTCGGCCAATATACCGCCACCAGAGGCCAGATGGACGAGTTCGCCCGCGGAAATGGGGTCGAGGAGGAAGATGCTCTGCTCGGGCGCGAAAAGGCTGCCCGGATCGCCGACCGCGAGTCCGATTATCAGAAGCGCCGGTTCAACCGCGGCGGCTTGACCCCTACCCGGGCCGATCCGTTCGCCGCGAACTCCCAGGCCAACGAGGGGGAAGGCCAGAGCTATCGTGAAGTCATGGCCCTCCGCGAGCTGGAAAAGGAAGAACAACGGGTTCAGAAGCTGATCTCTGACAGACAGGACTCGGGTGAAAATGGTGTTCCCGAGCATGAGGCCACCTTGAAGGCGGGGGACAAGGAAAACGAAGACGCCGGTTCGACCGTTGCTGCCACAGGGCGCAAGCGCAAGCAACGGTGGGATGTGTCGTCGGAGCCGACCAACGAGAAAGCCCAAACTCCCGAGGCTCCAGAGTCGAAGCCCAAGCGATCACGATGGGACCAAACGCCCGTCCCTGGTGCTCCCGATGAAGGTCCCAAGCGCCGGTCGCGTTGGGATCAAGCGCCCTCCCTCACTGCTGCCACCCCCGTCGGCAATGCAGGCCTTGCCACCCCCATGCATCCTTCTCAAGCAGGCGCTGCGATGATGCCAACTAGCTTTGGGACTGATATCTCCGGTCGAAATGCCCCGCTGTCGGACGAGGAGCTGGACATGATGCTGCCCTCAGAGGCGGACGGTTACAAGATTTTGGAGCCTCCCCCGGGATACGCCCCGATTAGGACCCCCGCACGGAAGCTCATGGCAACCCCAGCTCCCATTGCCAGCTCCACTGGCGTCGGAGGCTTCATGATGCAGGAGCCCGAGAGCGTTCGCTCGTTGGGCAAGCAGCTGCCCACCGATATCCCTGGAGTCGGTGATCTGCAATTTTTCAAGCCGGAGGATATGGCCTACTTCGGGAAGCTTATGGAAGGCGGCGACGAGTCCGTCATGTCGGTGGATGAGATGAAGGAACGCAAAATCATGAGGCTGTTGCTGAAGGTCAAGAACGGCACGCCGCCCATGAGAAAGACTGCCCTGCGTCAGCTCACGGACAATGCACGACAATTTGGAGCCGGACCGCTGTTCAACCAGATCCTTCCGCTGCTGATGGAGAAGTCGCTTGAGGATCAAGAACGCCATTTGTTGGTCAAGGTCATTGATCGTGTGCTTTACAAATTGGACGATCTGGTTCGTCCTTATGTGCACAAGATTCTCGTTGTCATCGAGCCTCTGCTCATCGACCAAGACTACTATGCCCGTGTTGAAGGTAGGGAAATCATCTCCAACCTGTCCAAGGCGGCCGGTTTGGCCACCATGATCAGTACCATGCGTCCCGATATCGACCACGTCGATGAGTACGTGCGGAACACGACTGCCCGAGCGTTCGCCGTCGTCGCATCTGCCCTTGGTATCCCCGCACTTTTGCCGTTCCTGCGTGCCGTCTGCCGCAGTAAGAAGTCATGGCAGGCCCGGCACACTGGTGTCAAAATTGTCCAGCAGATTCCCATCCTCATGGGCTGCGCCATTCTTCCTCACTTGAAGGGTCTGGTCGACTGCATCGCCGATAACCTCAGTGATGAGCAAGCCAAGGTGCGAACAGTCACGGCATTGGCCGTGGGAGCCCTGGCAGAGGCGGCCAACCCTTATGGTATTGAAAGCTTCGATGAGATCCTTAACCCCCTGTGGACGGGCGCCAGGAAGCAGCGTGGCAAAGGATTGGCTGCATTCCTCAAGGCCGTTGGTTATATCATCCCGCTGATGGACGAGGAATACGCCAACTACTACACCAGCCAGATCATGGAGATTCTTCTCCGTGAGTTCTCTTCACCGGACGAGGAGATGAAGAAGGTTGTGCTCAAGGTGGTTTCGCAATGCGCCAGCACCAACGGTGTGACGGCGGGGTACCTGAAGGAGCATGTCCTGACAGATTTCTTCAAGAGCTTCTGGGTGCGACGCATGGCCTTGGACAGAAGGAACTACCGCCAGGTGGTTGACACCACCGTCGACCTGGGACAGAAGGTGGGCGTCGGCGAGATCCTGGAGCGTGTTGTCAACAACCTGAAGGATGAAAGCGAGCCATACCGAAAAATGACTGTGGAAACGGTGGAGAAGCTCATTGCCTCCCTCGGGGCTGCTGACATCTCGGAGAGACTGGAAGAGCGGCTGATCGACGGTGTGCTCCACACATTCCAGGAGCAAAGCATTGAGGACATTGTGATTTTGAACGGGTTCGGTACAGTCGTGAACGCGCTCGGCACCAGGTGCAAGCCGTATCTGCCGCAGATCGTCAGTACCATCCTGTGGCGACTGAACAATAAGTCCGCTACGGTTCGTCAACAGGCCGCAGATCTCATCTCACGGATTGCCATGGTCATGAAGCAATGCGGCGAGGATGCGCTCATGGGCAAGCTTGGTATCGTGCTGTACGAGTACCTGGGTGAAGAGTACCCCGAGGTGCTTGGTTCGATCCTGGGAGCTTTGCGTTCCATTGTCACCGTCGTGGGTATCAACCAGATGCAGCCGCCCATTCGCGATCTCCTCCCCCGTCTTACGCCCATCCTCCGAAACCGCCACGAGAAGGTGCAAGAGAACACCATCGATCTCGTGGGTCGTATCGCCGATCGCGGGCCCGAAGCGGTCAACGCCCGCGAGTGGATGCGTATCTGCTTCGAATTGCTCGACATGTTGAAGGCCCACAAGAAGGGAATTCGCCGTGCTGCCAACAACACGTTCGGTTTCATTGCGAAGGCCATTGGTCCTCAGGATGTCCTGGCCACCCTTCTGAACAACCTTCGCGTGCAGGAGCGCCAGTCTCGTGTGTGTACAGCCGTCGCCATCGGTATTGTTGCGGAGACATGCGCCCCGTTCACCGTCCTCCCGGCCCTGATGAACGAATACCGCGTGCCCGAGCTGAACGTGCAAAACGGTGTGCTCAAGGCCATGTCTTTCCTATTCGAGTACATCGGCGAGATGGCCAAGGACTACGTCTACGCGGTGACGCCCCTGCTCGAGGACGCGCTCATCGACCGGGACCAAGTGCACCGGCAGACCGCCGCCAGCGTCGTCAAGCACGTGGCGCTAGGCGTCGTAGGTCTCGGCTGCGAAGACGCCATGGTGCATCTTCTCAACCTGGTATTCCCCAACATCTTCGAAACCAGTCCGCACGTGATCGACCGAGTGATCGAAGCCATCGACGCGATCCGCATGGCCGTCGGCACCGGCGTCGTGATGAACTACGTCTGGGCGGGCCTGTTCCACCCGGCGCGCAAGGTGCGCACGCCCTACTGGCGACTGTACAACGACGCGTACGTGCAGAGTGCGGACTCGATGATTCCTTACTACCCCAACCTAGACGATGACGGATTGGCGCGCTCGGAGTTGGCGATCATTGTATGAACAAAAGCTCGTCGTTTGATTGTATTTTCTATTGCACTTGTTTTCTTCTTTGTTACTGTTTCTAGCATTCGCTTGGGCGGTTTTCATTTGCGACGGTGTTCGTTGCTGGCGGGTTGGGATATGTATCTAATTAGGAGCGGATAGTAATGGATATTCCATTTAACACCTCTTTTCATTGATAATATCCCGAGATTGATAGGCATAGCCTATGATGCTATATTGATAAAGTACATATAACCCAACCCCGGTGATGCTTTATATACAATCCAACATCGAATAACGAGGACGATGTCATACCGCATATCGATCATTGGTGGGTAACAGTGAAGATCAAGTATCAAGTATATATCCATCCACTATCCAGACATCAGAGTGACTATCACCCGGACGATCTGGGGATTGTCTACGCTGATCGCAGAGTTCATCCCCTCATGATCTATATCTGTACAATTGCATACTGTGATATCTGTCCATTCATGATATTCAACCACCAAATAATACTCACAAAATAATCCATGCTGACCTCATCATCCACGCAGCATCAACAACACGAGAGCAAAAAATAGACGCTTACATAACCACTAACACCATCCCACCCACCCACACACTCAGTCAGCCACCGGATTCCCCTCGTCATACTCATCACAGGGAAAAAAAAGATACGGGCATGAGGATGCATACTGCATATCGCATTGCATGTCACATATTACGAGAGTAATCACTAACAGCCCGCCCATCCACAATCATGGAGGGCCGACCAGGCCACACATCGTCTGTCTGCCAACCAACCTGGTGAATTCCGTCCCTGAGCAACAGGTGAACACGCCCCGACCCCCCCTCCTCAAAAAAACGCATTGGTAGTGGGTACCCACACCACCTCTATCTTTTTTTCTCCAGTGTCACAACACGACAAGCCCATTCATTTCATGGTGGCAACGCGTTCGCCACAAAAAACACAGTCCCACGCTCCACACACAGATCCATGGCGTCGGTGCCAAGCATTCGCCCTGCAGCCTTGAGCTATGTGCCGCGTAAGCCTTCTCCATCCGCCTATGTCATGTGCGGGCTTGGCGGAGGGTCCCCCTCCTGTGGGGAAAGGGGATTTTCGACCGATTAGGTAGGTAGACTGTACTAGGTAAGGTAGGTACTCCTAAGTATCTGGTAGGCTGGTAGGGAGGCAGGGACTAAGATTAGGGACTTAAACTAAAGGTGTAGTTGCCAGAAGACTAAGCTTAGGAAAGACCGAGGGATTATCGTTATTGGTCTGCGAGGAGGGGATGGGATACTGGGCTTGAACCCTGTCAGAGGGTGTTTACCTACTACTCTTACTTAGTAGGAGTAGGTATGGGGTTCGAGAAATTGGGTCACCTATGGAATGATAGATTCCATAGGTTAATTCCTGTGGTGGTGCCAGAGACGGCTGGTTGGGCTTAAGCATCGCTCCTCCACTTTCTCTCTCTCGGTCTTTCTCCATTATCGGGAGGATTTTTTATTGCTTACATTCTTTTTTCCATTGCCCCTTTGTATTGTTGTTATGTTATTATTCAGTTGGATTCGCGTTTCTATCTCATAGTGCTTCTAGTGTACAAGTGCCCCATACGATACTATCATTTCCTCTATCGGAATGATCTCAAGAGGTAGATGGATAGATGAGGCTGACACGAGAGACTTGGCAGTGGTCATAGTATGTCATGTCATGTCCTGTCATGAGAACGACGACAATCACATTGTCATGAAGCTAAAGTGGTATGACGGATCAGTTGCAGTCGAGATGCATTTCTCCTCTCACCCACAACTAATCATATCCATCTTCGAACGTACGTAAGGCAGTTGCGCATTACAAAACATTCCCCTCCTCCATGTATGTAAGTGAAGCACACTGCATATCTCCCCTCCAATATCAATAAGCCCGGGAAACCTTTTCCTGAATGAACACCCCCCAATGGACCGTGTTCCAAGAGCGCAGACGACGCCCGGTCCTCGCATCGTTGAATGGCTTTCTTTCTTTCTTTCTTTCCGTCTGGCACCGGAAGGTTACGACTGAGGTGGACGCTTTTAGTAGGAGATAGTATACGTTTACGTATACAATCATTCGCCCGAGAGCCTGGGGAAGTTACTATGGAGTACAGTCAGCCTGATACTTACTACGGAGTACTCTCCCTCCTCCTCGGGTTCATGTGAATGGAAGTTCCCGCTAAGAAGGGCAGGTCGCTTCGCAGCGGACTTTGCCCGTTCGTTCGTATCTGGGTTTCGGTTCTTAGATCGATTGGTTTGATCTGGTCGTATCTTACTCTCCTTTATCTGTGGCTATCTTGTTTATCTCTATGGTTTGTGACAGCAATGTATAGGCCCTCGAATATAACTACAACCAGAACAAACACGACCGGTCGCAATGACCGCCCTTCAACACGACAGTCTACGATTTATCCCGATAGCGTCAGAGAAAAGAACCCGGGTAGCGTCATTGAAAAGAAAAATTGAATTAAAAAAGAAAAGAAAAAAAAGAAGAGAGGAAAAATAAAAGAGACTACTCGGGAACCCACGACTAGTCTCATCCCTCTAACCGTTAGACAAGTCTAGGCGGATCCCAGTCCCTGTCGATACTACTCCGTACTAGAGTGGCAGAGGTTGTTGTAAGAACTAGGCTAGGGCACTTGGCATGAAGCCCGGTCGTCCTAGCGCCCGATCAAAGGAGCAATCCTGTAAATGGTCTGGATTTTTTTTTTTTTTTTCTTCCTTTGCATTTGGAGGAGAGATTGGGTGTTTGTCTGCGCCTGGTGGTTTCTTCTCAAGTTCTTATAGTAGAGTATATTATACTTTCACCCTCAGGGTGGTTAGTCGGTTAATTCTATTCACTGATGGAGAAGTGGCATTCCTGCGAAACCACCATACTAATGTAGTTTGTGCGCACGTCCTCGGGACGTGCTGAACATACTCCGTAGATAGGTAAATAGGTACTTTGGACATGGCATCGAAGATATTTTTACGATTATACTTCGTAGTGATCAATCGGAAGATGTTGATGGATACATGTGCTGCACCCAGGCGCCATTGACATCAGCCAAGCGGAGGACTCCACTTTCTGCACACTTGGGGTGTTTATTCCCGTTGGAGGATCGCGCCTTGCCCGAAGCTTGTTTATTTCTGATCATGGGCTTTTACTTTTCATTCTTTGGGTGACGGAGAGACTCCGTAGATGCAGTATGATCTTGTTCTGATCCCTGTCTAGCATGGTTATTTTGGTGTATGGTTGGGTTCGGATTAGGGTTATGTATGTCACGCGCAGATATAGATCGATGTGGTGGATGGAAAGTGACCGCCGCACTGGACACATACACTGGTAGACAATTGAAGAACGAACAAATAAAGTAATTCCTAGCCATCCTCTGCAATAGCAAATCGAAGAAATTCAAAAGAATTGTTCAGGAATGACAGAACGCGCGCCCTCCAAAGCCACGCAGCCAGTGGGAAGACACGGGGCGCTGGACGGCGTGTTTCAGGGCAGTGCTAGTGCGGGCGGACTAGTGCCAAGTGGGAGGGGATGGCAGTGTGTGTGGGGCTGATAGGCCGGGATCGCATCCAGGGATTCGCTGCGGGGTTACTGTAGTCAGGTACTTGCTATCTGTTTACTCTGTCATGCTGACTGTGAGATGTTGGTGTCCCTGAGCGGGCTGATATTATTAGATGTATACGAGTTGATGAAATAACAGGTTTAACCAGAGCAAAGTAGAGCGCCTGATGAGTTGGGTCTAAATCCTACAAGGTACTACCTAGTAAATATTGGATCTGTAGAAAACGCCATGACAATGCACCTGATACCACGAACGGCAAAGGTATGGCGTTTTTTGGCCCTACACCTTCAGCCCTCAAAATCAAAATAGATTAACAGTCAAGCCATTGTCGGAAAAAAAAAAAGAGAAAAGAAAGGGAAAAGGGAAAAAATGGGTGCACGCGTCAGCTCCTGTGGGGCCCCGGCCATGATTGGGTGATCATGTCCCGCCAAGCTCGGCTATCGACTATCTGCCGTCTCTGCAGTGGGGCTCCGGGACCGGCTGAGAAGTTGATTCAGTGGGAGTCAGCCAATAGAGGCTCTTGGGTTTTGCAGGATCCCATCTACCTGTTTAGGCTAGCGTGGGGAACATTTTAGGACGGAGAAGAATTCCCCTATGGTATCATATTTGACACTGGTTCTGTTCGAATTGGCTGTATTTGGGAATCTCAACACAGCGATATGTCCAGCAGGGGGATTTTCTATCATGGAAACACGTTCCCGAGATTGACTAGGGTAGGTACGAGGTAACCTACCAGAGTACTCCGTACGGAGTACACTCATCAACTTAATTAATTTAACAAAGCGTTCAGGTGGACCGCCATGTGTGGATCGACGGATTTAGTGCATCGGGATCGCGGGCCAATCAGCAGATCTACTGCTCTTCTACTCTTTGATTCAACTGTTTGGTTATGGTCATGAGCACGTTAGCAAATCTTGTTTAATTAATATGGTTATCTTTGGGTTCCAAACTTTCCAAATTCTCCAAAGATAGAGCCCAAATTAATTGATAGCAAATCATGTGGATCTTCTATTATAGTGGATATACCACCCCCAAAACTGCAAAAGCAGAGGGTTGGAACAGCTGAAGGACGGGCGGAACGTTCGGTCGACCTTCCATAATCTTGGCGCGCGGGCTTCGGGGACCATGTGCATCCTGGTTGGGACACCGACGGGTTGCAGGGGAGGAAAAGACCACAGACACCAATAATGGCGTGGACCTGCTTCCTCCCGTTCGATTCGTGTTACATACCACAAATGTTCTTGGTTTTCATCCGTTCAACTGATGAACTGACGTGCTGTCTTCCCCCTTCCAATCTACCTACGTAGGTTGAATCTGACTAACCCCCAAACGCCAATCACGACGATCTGCCGTGTGGGATCTGCCAAGATGGGACCCCCCCATGCAGATGACAGATGTCTAAAAACGTTCTTATTTCGGTCGATATTCGCTGGATCATCCCAGGTTCCTGACGATTAACGTCTTGGGTGGTTTGGCAACTGTCGATCCATGTACAGATCTGATCTGAGCAGCATGGTGTACATGTACATACACGACAATGTATGAAGTACATATATATGTACACAATATTGTACCTATCCTCCGAAATTTCCACCTAGTGGGATGAAGGGGAATTGGGCCCACGGACCTTTGGTGATACTCGCCCATTCAGCCCGTCAGCACTGTAAAGGAATCACACTAGAGGAGAAAACTGGCTGGTCGGTCGAGGAAGATTCAATAGCCCAACTACTACGTAGTATGACACGTCCCTGGTAGGAACGGGATCCCAGCCAGAACTACCATGTGCTTGGCAGTGGAAATGTCTGCCGTCCACTGCCGTGTCTTGAGCGTTATCCACTTTGGCATCGCTACGGAGCGAAACTAGGAATGCCTCTAATCACGACACCCACTATCGGCGGGATCAGGTAGCGGCATTGGCTTTTGGTGAGGCAATTCTTTCGCCGTGGTCACTGCGTCGGGGCAATGTCCAGCTGGAGTTTAAACCGGAATCCTCTGACCACTGACCGTAGTCGTATTTGGAGGTCTGGTCATTTCCAAGGAAATGACCGACAGACGGCACAGACGACGAACTGTGTGGCTTGCTCGAATGGCGTCCCGAACAAACGGGGGGGGGGGGGGTGCCTCGAAACCAACCCTAGCTACGGAGTCCACCACACCACCCATCATCCTCCCGAGTAAACTCATCCTCCACTCTTGTAAGTGGTGGTTGAAAGACAAATAGAAACTCTTTTTTGTGAGAATTTCAGCCTTCTTCGGGTCTCCAACCACCTCCGCAGTCGAAGCTAAACCAATTCGGCAACCATTGCGGCATGGGTCAACTTCAATACGAGCTTTTCCTGTTAGACACTTAGTCTTCTCCACCGGATTACCCGATTAGGAGCCCCCGCACTGGATTTAGGATTAGGGTCAGGACGGTCACCCGCACCGGGTCCCCTCTAACCGGAGGGACTTCCACTGACTGGCTATTGTGACTGGATCCGTTACGCGTTTTTGGAGATGATGTGCCGTGTCCAGGGCCAAGTCTGCCTAATCCGGTATTGTACGACCTGCCGCGATAGGCTTAGGTATGATCCCTGTCTCGGTGGGGGTCGTTTCCACCAGACTTAGACCTTGACTGGTTGACAATTGATCCGAAAACTTCATCAGGTTCGATGGAGGGGAGGGGTCTGATAGCGAATGGCATCGGGCGAGTTGGGAAAAGCGGTGAGCGCTGGGACTGGGACTGGGACTGGGACTGGGACTGGGACTGGGGACCCCCGGGTCCCTACCACAGTGTGAATATGGCGTGCTTCCTCCAGGTGGAGATGGCATCATGTACAAACATGGTAATCTGGTCAACTTATCCAGTAGGTGACTACAATTCGAGTAATGGTGTTAAGATACTAACATTTAGGGTGTTTCCTCAAGCGGGACTGACAGCCAATACTGCTAGACCCGAGTTTCCCATTATGATAGTTTTGACAGGGACAAGCAAAGTTGCTTCGTTTGAGCTTTTCTGCCATCTCCATCTTGATTCTGCGTCAAAAATCCGATTACCCAGACAAAAATAACCCTGCACCGCCCTATAGCCTATCATCACCATCTGCAGACAGCCACACTCCCCTCGCTCCCACGAGTCTGGAAGGGCTGACTTACGCAATGCTCGCCGCTTAGGCCTCTCATCCTCGCGATGCCGCTGTTCCAGCCGTAACCATTGGCTGCAGAATCGCGTTCTGTCCCGCGGCTTAGTCTGTACTCTGCTCTTTGGTCGGCATTGCGCTGTACCATCGTAGACATCAAGATGGCATCTATCTCTCCTGCAATCCGATCACATCCTGTGGCAGCCAGCCACTCACTCAATTCGAGACCACCCTCGAGCTTCGACCAGGATTCCATCTATGCATCAGATCACCTGGTGATCCTGGTCTGGGGATGCACTCGCGTCCACAGCAGGATCTCAATGACGCAACAGGAACCGTAAAGGATGTCGAACCTTGGAAATTAATCGTGATCCTCGTGTAGCATCAACATCGCGCTAGATCCAACACTACAGATCTACCGTGCTCAGGTGATGATTCGACAGGGACGTCTTCCGGAAGATAGGAAGGATTTGGGTGGGCTTGTTCTCCATAGCTTGGTTTTATTTGGTATGTTGTCTGGCAATGGCTCCACTTGGATGGAATACGGAAAACTCTCGCGTTGGAGAGAATGTCCCCCGTTGTATCTGATTCTCTGGAGAGTACACTCCATCTTGCGTCATGCTGTTATATGGAGTATACGTAGTATATAGTTTCTCGTAGCAACTGAAGAATTATTTGGCATACAATAAGATGCTGTACGACAAGCATGCAGCCTACTGGTTGATATCATAGTCTACTTACGTGACCACGACCACAAACGGTTAATTGTTTACCAAGTAGAACCCGAACTTGGATTCCATTAGACCCTGAACGTTCCTATTGTTGATTGTTCCAACGTTGACCACACTCTGGAACCGACCCATCGACCCGTGGACCAAAGCAAGACCGCCTCGTGCCAGCCGTGTGAGCTTTTCCCCACTGCCTGCCCCGCACCCATAAGCCACCATTGGCCGGAACTCTCCTTCGCTACCTCTCGATTCATTTTCGGAATCCTTTCGGAATCGCAGCATCATTCATTCAGTCATTTATTCCATCATGTCAATATTCTCCTAATACTACGCTAGTTGGCCACGATTTTCCTTTCCCAAGGTTCTTGTTTCGATAGTATATACTCTTAATTTGTCTTTTAATCTAAATTAATTAAAGTATCCGTCGGCTCCATAATCATTCATCTATTCAGAGTATATATCGTGTTCTATTGTTGTATACTACCCTACTATAGAGTCCAACTCTGGCTCACACCAGGTCCACGTTAATTTCCCGTACCCTTCCACAGTTGGCTTCGAGAAGGTCACGCCCACGCGATTGACGAGTCAGTGGATTAGATGATTTTCCAGTTCCAAGGAACCAATTCGTTTGCTGAACCAGTCGACCGTTGAATTAGTCAGTCCTGCCGCCTCCGATTGTCGGATAGTCGAGAGCGGAGTTGACCTCTCCAGTTGTGGTAGTTTGTTTTGTTACTCTGGTTATTCTGTAATTGGACAGTCTGACATAATAGATATTACTATCGTGATTCTGTGAATAATGGCCGTTGAGATACATGAGATGAAAATTGGGGATGGGATAATGGTGCATGCACATGGCTGGCTTACTCTTCCCGCCCCTCCTTCAGTCTCTCTTCCCGCTCCCCTGTCCATCCCCCCTCCGCGAGACGTCATCACCAGATGTAATGCAGATAACCCTTGTCCTGATAAATCCTCTAATTCAAATCTTGTTTCTCTTTGGGTAGACAAGTGATGAGCTGTCCTGTTCAAGCATGGCAGCTGGACAAACGCCCCAGCCGACAACGGTTACAGAAGCAACACCAGGGTTCGCTTTATTAAACTGGAATTTTTTTTTGTAGTCTGTACCTTCTAAGCGAAGGCCTCGTAAGTTGTAACAGTTGTGATGGTTGCATTGTTGGATGTAAATTGCTGTGGCGGTATTGTGGCGTTGCGGGTGACGAACCACATCGACGGGCGTTTGCGGGCTTATCTTGCCTCTTGAGTCTGATATATGATTAGGGTAATAGGTGTGTATATTGAATGGAAATATATTGTCGTTTCATAAGTCTCATCTACGGAGTTTATACTACGTATCCGCGGTAGTACCCGTCTTCTCTCCACAATAATAATAAACTCACATATACACCCTCACGCAACCCACTAGATTGCTCCTGCATATTCCTCTCGATAATTGACCCATCCTCCAAGCGACCTGTCCATGTCACTCCGGAGTTTATTATACAACAGGGCGTGTGATCTGCTTATTCCATGCTCGATGATGGCTCCTGGAGGAGCCACCCCCGCCAAGCTGGCGCTAATGAGTTACGGGTAGATGGCGGCAGGGCCTCTGACGTCAATGTGGTTCTTTTGACATGCAGTGTTCTGAAAGCGCTTTGATGCCACTGGCGCGCATCTTGATTCCGCGCTCTGCAAGACTACTGTATTGTCTGTTGGATTGAGAGTTGGGAGATGTTGGTTATGGCGGTGGTGTGGTATGCTGTCATCGATTCTTGGGGCGTTCGTGCTGTCTACCAACCGGGGTTTAGTACGACGTACGGATACTGGATACTGTGATTGAGATCTGAGCTGTTGATCTGGAGGGGTCTTGATGGAGGGTGTACTGTAGGATGACGATATTTCTTCTAGATCGGTGGATGGGCATGGCCTGCATGGAACAATAGACTCTCTGCAATATGGATTATTATCCGATCGGGTCGTAGAACGTGGTTAAAGGATAGTAGAGGAACACAATGTTAAGAGACAGCATCATAAGGATATTGATTAAGTCCCTCTTACACAAATAGGACTCATTTAGTTGACAAGGACTGTCTACGGAGTAGAATCGGAGACATGGCCAGGCAAGATGTGCCATTGTGCCATACCCCTACTACGGAGGACTCGTGGGATAACCGTTAGTGCTGCAGTACTGTCGGACAGTGACTGGGGAGCATTCCTGACTGAGGCGTTCGTTGTCGCATGTCGTCATCGCGCAGGACCCATTGGATTATTCCCCTTAGCTCCCAGCTCCATGCGAAAACTACTAGCATGAATAGAGGAAGGTAGACCCAGACCCAGACCGCTTAGTGGGTTAGTCCCCGTCGCGCTTGTGTTGTTTTCTACTACGTAGTAGAGGACAAGGTAAATTTTGAAAAACAGGAAAGGAAGGAAAACAAAAGAGATAACTAATATGCAACCTGCGCCAAAAGTCCCATTCCCCTCCGGCAAATTCCAGAGACATACAATGTGGCTGCAAGCATTGGGCCTTGGTATGTACCGTGCGACATGCAAAGACGCGCCTTGCACCAACCACTGTAGAGGGAATATTTTCCCTGCTGTCATAGCTCACGATGTGCATCAACAACATCTCGACCTTGCCTGTGGACACACCCTACATACTACATGGTTATTTCGGTACATCATTTTACATACATACATATTTTCTGCATGTGCACAGACTGGTTGTGCTGTGATACGATTCAGGGAGTTGAGATCCTTACTGAGTACTGGCCTTGCCTTACCTAGGGTAATTCTCCAATTTCATCTGGTGGGCCCTTACAGTCGGAGTACCAAAATTACCGGCCGTCCTAATCTTACATGTTGGATGTAGGGCTATCTGTGTGTTGTTTCTTGTATCATGATGCTTTGCGATTACATGTATTGTGCTTCAATCTCAATCATCCTATCAATGAGAATGAAAGTCTATCATATTGTGAATGCAATCTTGAAGCACCATGTCCCTCATTATTTCGATTCAACTGCTGCAACTCATACCGGGACTGGACAGACAACCACTGTGGATATCCTAAAAGGGACAACAATTTGACCACTAAATCAGAAAGCATGTGGAGCCCGATCCACCACCACACCACCATCTTGCAGTCCGGGAGGCTTTTTTATCTCCAGTCAGCAGTTGAGGGAGCGACTCCCCACGAAACGGGTAGACCCTTTGGCTTTTTGACATATCTCTGTGATCTGCCACTGCCACTGCCACCCCGCCACCGGAGACCTCCCTGGCCTGGGATTCAACTATCCGTCTGTTAGTTCTGCTACCTTTACTCGACAATACGATTAGCAAATAGAGTGAAGATAGTCGCCTAGTCTTTGAAAGCCTCTGTTGTGTGACGACCGAGTATCAATATGGGAGGTGATTTCATTTTCCGACTATAGTTCAACCAACTAATATTCTTAATGGGAGGGGACTTTCGCCCGGGTTGTTTTTTGCTACCCACGCTTTCCTCCTTTCGTGCTGGTCGCTCCTCTCCACTGCAGTCCATGGCCCACTCAGGCACACTACCCTAGTGTCTTCGACAGACACGGTACAGAATTGGGCCCCTTTTTCTTTTCTTCTTCTTCTTTTTTTTTTTTTTTCTCCTTGGTTACTATTAGCATACTGGCATTTGCAAGCGACTATGCCCCTGCAGAAAGAAATGGGCAACAAATTTGGTGAAGTGCGCAAGTATAGTTGATTTTGAGTTTGGATGATTTACTCAACCGGAGAGGGTAGGTTAGCCTATAGTCTCTAAGAGTCTGAAGAGCAAGGTGAGGGCAAGTCATCCTATCTTGACTTACGGCTCATAGTCTCCCGACCTATCATTCCTCTACTGGAGCCTGTTTTTTCTCCTTTTTTTTCTCTTTCTTTTTTACTTTAATATTTCGTTCATTTAGTTCCCTTTCTCTTATTCTATAATATTTGGTGATCGAATTGAAGACTTCCTTCTCGAATAGGACTAATTGGATTCACAGGTCCCGATTTGACTTTTGGTCTGTGTACCAAGACTCGAGTGGTCTTGTTCTGAGTAATTCTTATTAGAGTGAATCATTGCCGATTACGTACCCCCAGCATTAACCTACTTTCTGGAGATCCATCCACCGTGCAGGGCAGTACATACTTGATTCCGATCCCGGAGTTTCAGGTCGGTCTCCTTTTCCATGCCCCTGCTTGCTTTTTTCTTCTTTTTCTTTTGTTATTTGCTTCTATTTTATTTTATTTTTTAATTTTATGAAGACTCCTCGAAATGTATTCTGTATGTTGGCGATTTCCTCCCCCCTTTTGTCTGCATGTTATCTGCACTGCTTCCCTCGCGTAGGTCTACCACTACTGAGGATGGATTCCACTATAGATATTGAACCATGATCAAATGATAGTCGGTAGGAAGGCTTGTGCCATCGTACGGTAGATTGAAGATTGAGTAAAAATAGAAGTTAAGTAGCGGGTCTAATTTAGAAAAATGGAAAAACCCAATTAATCTATGAGTGAAGAAAACAAACAGAGGAATTGAGAAAAGATGAATACGTAGCATGAGAGTAATAATTTAGAGCGGGGGGGCAGAAAAGAAAATCGAAAATCAAAGGAATTATCTCGCAAGACCACCCGGGGGAGGAAAAGAAAAGAAAATAGAACAGAATAATGAAATTGAAAATAATCTCAAATTAAATAAACAAATAAGTCAACATCAACCAGGGAAATAGGAGACCCATCCAAACCTTGAGAAGTCACCCGAGGAACTGGTTCCCATTTGGAGACTTTTCCACTCACCCTAAGCTTGTTATTTGCTTTTCTTTTATTTGATTTTTATTTCCCCTCCCTAATTTAAATATTATTTTTTATTATTATGATGATGATTATTCTAATTATTTATTTTTTAAAATGACTGGCGCCGTTTCCCACCCACTAAGCAGTCTACAGTAACGATCGGCCAGAGTCCCCGACGGGACGTCGTCAGTGGCACTAAACCGACCAGAACCAACACAGCAATGCCAGGGCTCTCCTTCATCCCTCATGCTGCGATCCTGTATTTGTTCATAAGCTTCGCCGATCCCCTTCGGGTCCTTCCCCAGACTGTCTGATTGTCTTTCCTTTTCATTCTGCTTCTGTCGGGCTCAAGGGCGTCTTCCCATTGTCATTGTCCTCATTCTTCTCATTGTCCCATTGATCCTGCATCGCTTTTCCTTCATTGCCGTCGTCATCGCAATCCGCGGCCACATACGATACCTCATATATCCCAGTCGCGACTCGTCCTCCTTGCTGTTCCCCCGTTCGACGGCTTCTGTTTCTTCATCATCCCATCCTACCTATCCTTGCGCGCAAGTCAATTAATATAATTGATTCACATACCTCGCCTTGGATCATCCTCTATCCCATCCCTTTCCTCCACATCTGTCCCTCCCCCTCCCCACCTCGATCAATCGCCACGAGCACGCGCGCTGCCTTATCTGTGTGCGATCTGCCTCCCCTTGATCGTCAGGCACCATAGGTTGAGACTGTCTCTCAACCGCATTACCTCTTGCACGCTTTAATATTGTCCGAATTCCACGGCTACCCTCCATGACGATGGTCATTGAAAACCAGAACCGCCAGTACGGCGGGATGGGTTTTGACAGTGTTTACCAGCAACATAACCTCCCCCACCACAATCCGCCTCAGTTCACCGATCCCTGGTCGGCCGCTCACACCTCCTCCAACTCGACCCCGCCGGTGTACGCGACCTCCATGGGCTCCAGCCAGATCCTGAACCCTCCCAAGCAGGAGGAAGTCAGCCGCCCGTCCATGTCCCTGCCGTACTCGAGCATCCCCGTGTCGGCCCCGTCCATGGTCCCCGGGAGTAACTATTCCACCAGCGCCGCCCCGAGCTACCCGGGTCCGGAGATGATGACCATGTCGCACGACCTTCCTCGCACCACCTTTGAACAGCCCCCCTCCTACACCACCGCCTCGTCCATGAGCAGCTTCGCCCCGGCCAGCTATGCACCCTTGAGCTATGCTCCGTCGATACACCACCCGGACAGCCGTCGCATCCCGTAAGAACTATCCCCTCAAAAGCGGCGCATTCGTGCCATCCGGCACTGTTGGACATCTACTGATCAGACTCTATCAACAGAGAAGCTCGCGTTGGCCAATCGCAGCCCCCGTCGGCCCCCACGTTTGGAGACGCCCTTGACGCCAGCCGTGGAATGGTCGCCCTCAGCCAGGATTTGACCCCTCGCAACATCTATGGTCCTCGCAACTCGAGAGGTTCAGGTGACTCGTATGGCTTTCCCTCGACCCATTCGTCGGGATCGTCGATCTCGTCCGGCGCGAATTACCCCTACTATAGCGCCTCCGTCGGCTCCGTCGACTCGTCGGTGACCGATTATAGCTCTACCACCTCGGAGTCGTATGACAATGGACACCTGTCGCGGACGTTGCCCCGTCCGTCCAGCCTGCTCACGGGAAGCGCGCCTCCGGGCCCGCAGTCCATGATGAGCCAATTCAGCTCCAAGATGCCGTCCAACACCCAGAAGAAGCACAAGTGCAAGGTGTGCGACAAGCGATTCACCCGTCCTTCGTCTCTGCAGACCCATATGTACAGCCACACTGGCGAAAAGCGTGAGTTTCAACTCCTTCCCTTGGCTCCTGTCTAGCGGTGTACTAACAAGTGTTTCAGCTTTTGCGTGTGATGTGGAAGGTTGCGGTCGACACTTCTCCGTGGTGTCCAATTTGCGCCGCCACAAGAAGGTCCACAAGGGCGAAAAGGAGGGAGCCTCCGGTGAGGACGACGAGTAGATGGATTTTTCTCCATCTTCGTTGATATTACCCTCCCCATGACCCATACCAATACGAGGCGCGACTCACATCCACCCGCAATGGGTTGTGCGACGTTGCCGCCACTCAATTGGGTCCCATCGCTTGTACAACTACCATTCGACTGCGATTCCGACTTTTCTTCTTTTCTCTTTTCTTTTTTTCTGGTCCCTGCGAAACGCGCAAGGAATTGATACCCCTTTCTTTTCTTTTTCTGATTAATATCTATGGGTCGGCTGAACCCGGGTACAAGGGCAAAAGGGGTATTACCATGATGTTTTCTGATCTATTATTCCCATGTTATGACTTTATAGAGGTGCCGGTTGTTTCCAGGATCGTCATTTTCGTTTCTTCCTCTCGTTTAGATTATGGGGGAGTTGGTTTTCTCCTGCCTTTTCTTTGTTTGTTTGCGTGTGCGGCATGATTTTGTTTCGTCTTCAGATACCAACTTGAGTTGTGATTGATTTCAGCTCGTTTCAGTTCTTTGATTCTGCATTTCCGAGGCATTATATTTGTTTTTTTTGGGTCCGGAAAATTTGCAGCAGGCCATTATACATCTTTCGTTTGACTTTTTGGTCTTTCTGTTATCTCGTGATGTCTATTCAAACATTTTATTTTCTTTTCTTCCTGGTGCTGCTACTTTTGGATGCCATGGTATCCAGACATACCACTGTCTAATCCATTATCAAACTCTCTGGACAACAAACAGTGATAAGTGGATAGGACAGCGAGTTGGTGATTCAACAAACTATCTTCTTCAAAAGGAAAGGAGAACCCCCAAGCAAGCGCTGCTTTATCTTTCATTCTTCCCTTCTACACATTCGTTACTACTAATTACCCCTATTGTCTAATACATTGCCCTACGAAATGAGCTGGATGGGTTTGCGATGCCGTGTATATAGATGAAAATCAATTGCGTATATAAAGATATCAAACTACCCATTGAGAGCGTCTGTGCTACGTATAGAGTGATAGGCTAACAGGGAAGGACGATCCTCAAACCAATAGTCGAATATCATATCTATAGAGATAAGGAGAAAGAGATAGATAGGTTGACTATACCCCGGGTAATATCTCCGCCATCATCCCGCGGAGAAAGCAATCAATCAAGGGATTTATCTACCTTGTGGGTTTCACACATTAGATAAGGAGTGATATGCTCTATCTTACATGTATCACCCAATGTGTTGTCTGAAATGTTTAATCTAATGAATGTTCCTGATTGTTCTAGAAAATGGTCCCCGCTTCATTGGTGAGTCGATCCCCACCTTGTTCAACGTGGTGGTTACACGGCATACAACTTTATTTTTTTTTATTGAAGACTCGGTCAGAGCACGAGCATTGGGTGCAATAGGTAGGTGTATGGTTGATCTAGGTGGGTAGACTCTTGTACTATGTTGTTCTGTGGGATGTGCTTCTTTTCTTTTGTATTTTTGGGCGTGGATGTTGTATCTATTGCACGACTATATATTGCCTATTGTAGGTATGTATTTTCGTGTTGTCATCATCTATGGTTTGACCTTAGTAGCGTTTATAATATCCTAGTTCTGGGGGTGCATTCTTTGATCGCTGGGTGAGTATCATGGTGAGCTGTATTCGGGTTGCTCTCTTGAGTCTGATGTAAAGCTGTGTAGATAACCCTTGACACTTCATTACCCAGTCTAGTTCTGTGTTTCTGACTGTGGTTGATTTGGTAAACGTTGTTCTAACAGATAGAGGTATATCCATATCGATTTCATTGACTATCATCTATCATCCTCATCTACAGCCAGTTGATAACCCAATATACCGACGGCACTCATCTCGACTCCCACCAGGGATATTCCATTCCTCAAGTATCCCACCCAAGATCCCCATTGCCCACACCTCGTCATCGTCCCACTCTGCCAATGCCATCACAGTCTGGCGTTGGATCTCACTCATTTGCTCTGGATGCCTATCATCATCATCATCATCCTTCTCTTCTTCTTCATCACCATCCTCATCCTCATCCCCAGGCATAGCACCAAAAGCAAGCTCCATAGTCACTTCAGCCAAATTCAACGCATCCGGCCGCGGCAGACGAGGCAACGCCTCCAGCACAGCAGGCACCACACCAGGATACACGCTCAAGTCCAACCCCTTCAAGATCTTCGCGCTGTATTTGCCGAAATCCCCCTCGCAGAAGGGGAAGACGACGTGGAATTCAGCGGGGATGAAAGACGGATCGGTTAGCGCGCGCGTTATCACGTCGACGTTTTCTGAGCTGTGGTGGCCCAGTCGGATGAGGGCTACTGCTGCTGCCCAGCGGAGGAGTGGGTGAGGGTTGGTTGAGTGTGTGTGTAGGCGGGAGATTGTGCTTGTCCTCGAGGGATTATCTTGGAGGGAGAGAGTATCATTTTGAGAACTGAGGAGTAGTCCTAGCGTAATCATGATGCTGGCAAGGGCCATGATGTCTGTTTCTTGGTCCATGAGGTGCAGTAGACGGTTGGTGTCGGCATTGATATTGCTATTGACCTCGCTGGGGAAGTATGCCAGCGCGCAAGCCGCCCAGGCTCTCACTCTCCCGTCGTCTTCTGTATGTTCCAGACACCTCCAGAACAGCGGAACGCCTGCGCGGACGGCGTCGTACGCAACGAGCCCGTAGTCAACCTGTCCGTCTGGGACATCCCGCCACGTCGACACTCCACGCGCAGAAGTGCTCCTAGCCTTCACTCCCAACGGCAGCGCCTCGGCAGGAATCCCTAGCGCTAGATCCAGCAGAAGGCAGAAGAGACGCGGCCGGTCAGGCGCTGCTGGGTTGGACAGGATGCTCAGTATGTAGGGCACTGCGTACGCGGTTGCCTCGTAGCGGTCGGACTGGTGGTAGATGTTGCTGTAGAGTTGGTCGTAGGCGTCGCTGCGCGCTTGTCTGTCTGGTGATTGGAGTGAGAGCAGTTGGGTGGGTATGTCGGTTGCTGGGCCGTAGGCGTGCTGGAGAGTTGCCCATGGGGTGGTTGTTAGGTGGTGGAGGGCTGATGGGTCCATGCTTACTGGGCTTGGGCAGGGGGTTGGAGTAGAGTCTTATGTCTAGGTTTGGTGTGGTGTTGTGTTCCTAGTTTCTGTCTACTCTACGGGAGGGTCCGGTGTGGGAATACGAGTTTGTCTAGGTGTTGTGTCGCCGCTAAGCATTTGGGTTCATAATTGTCGATGACTCTGGTTTATTTCGGACTGTTGTTTATGACTATCGTTATTTATTGGATTAATCTGTTTGTAGTGCTTCAAGATATAGAGCTAGCCCCGACTGGAACAGTCTATCAAGCCGCCTATACAAAGTTCCAGTCTACTCCACGGTCTACTTGAGTCAAGGATTAGTATACTGCACTGGGCACGAAAGACAAATTGCCTCACATGTGACGATTAGAATATAATTTTTTTGATAAGAGCGCCGCTACTATCTATTACCACTTCGTTTGCCTTCTTTTACAACTCGCTTCAGCCTGGCTATTATTCGGTGGGTCTGGGTATGCCGCTGCGGATATATATCGAGGCACCTTGGAGGTTGACAATCTACCTTTTCATGCACATTTCGCTAGCTGTCTATACTATATTATTTCAGAAACATGCATTTGAAGCTGTCATGCCTGGACTCGTGTACATCGGGGGTTGTATTGCAGTCACACGGCAAAAAGACACAGCGGTCTGATCGTGGGATATGCCCAAACAAGAGATAGAGTTAGACCAACTGTACTTTCCTACCCCATGGACCAGCGCGACATGATATACCTGTCATTGCGAGCGCGAATGGACACATGTGAGGTTTGAGTCCAGATATCTGGAGCGTGATCAGAGTAGCCTGGAGTAGGGACATAGCAGCCTGTATGGTTGAGTTTGAGGAGTTGACAATCAAGCGATAATATCAAAACACGATATATTCTATTACCACAAGATTACAATCTCCGCAAAGTAAGGTGGCAGAGTTTCATTATAAGTGGAAAGGAAATTTAAGACGCCCAAAATGTGACAGTAGAACAATTATGCACAATATAACAAGTACCACAACGCGACAAGGGTTTGACAGCACCAGGCAGTTCGCAACCCGACCCCTTCCGTGACCAATCCATATACGGACGGCTTAACGGATCCGGTCCAACTTGGCCCGGTTCATGGCGATCTGGTCGTCGACGTAGTCGCTCTGCCAGAGAGTTAGCCTACATATCATATAACAATAGGTTGCACAATATAAACTCACCTTGCCCGTGATGCGTCCCAGGTTGCGGTTCTGCTCGTCCAGCTCCTTGCCAGTAGCGCGAGCCAATCCGTTCAGCCGGCTGGCTGCGCCTCCCAGCAAGTCCAAGTTCTGCTCGATCTCATCCTCCATCCGTTCGTCATCGCTGTCCGCCTCGAACTGGTACTTCGCGCGCTCGGTGACGTTGGTGCGCTTGCGGGTCTGCGGCTTGCCCGCCTCCTTGTCAATTTCCCGGAATGTTCGCTCCATCCGCTGGTTGGTGACGAATGCTTCCTTCCGGGTCCCATCGCGAAGATCTCGTTCCTCCCGGTGGGTGTTCAAGATCTTCTCGTCCCGGTCACGTCGGCGTCGAGCACTGGTGAATGGGTTCGACACGTGCACGGCGAACATGCTCTTGTTCAGCGTTTTCAGCTCTTTGGCCTTCTCTTCCGCAATCCGACCCTCAACTGTCGCAATGTCAAGGTTCTTCTCCGTATCGTGGATGCGCTCTCCCTGGGCACCGAGACGGGCGAGGGTTTCCCGTCCGGTCTCTTCCGCCTGTGCGGCCACTCGCAAGGCGTTGCGAGTCGAGGCCACATCGCCCTGCTTGATAAACCGAATGTCCTGCTTGACGGTCTGGATCTCCTCCTCTTCCTCCTCCTCCGCCGTCATAGTTCGTTCTTGATAGGTGGATGTGGTGTACGCATTGCTGCTGCCCCCGTAAGCGGGGGAGCCCTCGGTGTATGGAGGGGGAGGACCGCCATTGGGCTGTTGCTGCTGTACGCGCTCCCGGGCACCACCGAAGAGTGCGTCTCGGTTGGCATCCCCCGCGCTAGGATCGTTGGGGTCGACAGCGCCCAGGCCCCCGTACCCGCCGGGTCCGTATTTCGACGCCGAGGACGCCCCGCCACCGTACTGATTGCCGCCATATCCGCCCTGGTTGCCATAACTGTTCGGCGCATAGCCCCCCTGCAACTTGTTGTCGCCGGGGATGTCGCTACCAGCGGATGGTCCCGGCGGAGGGGCGCTTATCGACGACTTCAGATTATTGGCACCGAGCTGTTTCTCATCGGCGGGAAGAGCGGCGACACCGGTATACATCTTGGCTCGGGTGTACGGATCGATGGGAATCGGTTTGGCATAGGGGTTCGCGGGCGGGGCAGGGCTCTTGTTCTTGCGAGAGCCAAAGAGGGCTCGACGGCTAGAATCATCGTCTCCGTCGTCGGACTTCTTGAAGAGGCCCATGATGGTGAAAGCGGCAAAAGTGAGAATAAATCGAGGTGGGTATCTGGGATAAGCAAAAGGGGAAGAAGGCAAGGATGATTAGATGGTAATGGACAGATAGCGCGAATCGAAAGAAAAGAGGAAAGGGTGATAAAAAAATTCCAATGAAGATGAAGATGAAGAGTGAAACAGTGATGAGAACGAGATGAAACGAAGCGCTCAGGAGATAAATTAAGAATCGGGGAAGAGCTGCCTGTTCGGTCGAGACCAGTGACCGTGGCGGGGTGTATGGTATTGTATTTACCTCCTATCTGGGTCTTAATTTACATGAAGCAATAGCCCATAAAGATGGCGTGGTGAATTTATATTCAGAGAAAGATAAATATGGAATGTATATCTATGTTTATATCTATATTTACATCTTTATACATAATCATCTAATATAAATTATTGAAAATAGATGTTATAGTCAATATCAAGTGTCAAATGTGATTAAAGATTGAAAGATGTATTACAGTGTATTGATACCAGTGGTGGCGGTGTCGATCGCGCTAACCAAGATCGGGACTAGTTCGGCCCCCCGTCACCGCAAACACGGCCGCCTTCGGACTTCTTGGGGAGATTCAGTCCCAAAAATAACCACCTCTCATCCGTCAGATTCCACCTCTATCAGGTCCTTCTCGTCGCCTGTCTCCGGCATGCTTTGAGGCGACCATGGCTCCCTACCCAGGATCTTTGTCAGACGCTGATTATCTCAAAGACAAGACGCGCAGGGATCTCTTGACTCTCCTTGAAGGCGTGAGTCGCTCCACATGACGTCGATTCCCACCACCGCATCGTCCCCAAGCTGAATGAATCTCTTTCGGTGCAGGTGCGGGGAAAGAAGAACTTGGTCATTGGCCAGGATCTGGCTGGTCCGATCGGTCTCTTTGTCAAGTTCTCGCTGCTGCAAGAGTACGGTGTAGACCGCGTCTTTCTCCTAGAAAATGCCAACGTGGACTCCTCCCAGCGGAATGTCGTATTCATAGCTCATGCGGAGAAGATCCACCAGGTGCGGATAGTAGCAGGTATGTTTTTCTTTTTCAGTATTGCTCAGTAGACCTTGGTCAGTGTTTGTGGTGTTATGGGGACGAGTTCGGATCATGCACATGGGACAAACAGTAGATTACGCAGACGCAATCCTACTCTACGTAGTCAGTCGAGTTCCCTACATCAACGCGTTGTTTCAAACCAAATGTGTTGAAACCAGCTCATTCATTGGCCTTCTTTCTCTGTCCGTCGAATTGAGTGCCATCAGTATGAGCTAACATCTCTCTAGAGCAGATCCAGCGTCTACAGCGCAACAGCAATGTCGAACATGAATTTTCTATCTTCTGGGTTCCGAGGCGGACCCTTGTAAGCAACTCAGTTCTGGAGGAAAAGGGCATCATCGGTGATGTCAACGTCACTGAACTGCCCATGTACTTTGTGCCCCTGGAGCAGGATGTCTTGTCATTGGAGCTGGACGATTCCTTCAGTGACCTGTATCTGGTAAGAAGAGATTCATTGCAGGTGTAGGTACTATCCATATTAACGCATAGATTCCTCCAGCATAAGGATCCAGGCAGCGTGTTCCTTGCTGCCAAGGCACTCATGGATATCCAACGACGACATGGTTATATCCCGCGCATCGTTGGAAAGGGCGACAACGCACGGCGACTGGCGGATCTTCTTCTGCGAATGCGCAAAGAGCTAGACGCCGAAGAGAGCTCCGGACTGACTGACCACTCGGTACGGGGGATCTTGCCCAGTGCAAGCGTCGAGAGTCTGATCATCATCGACCGAGATGTCGACTTCGGCAGCGCGCTGCTCACGCAGCTGACCTACGAAGGGCTCATCGACGAAACCGTGGGAATCAAGCACAATCAGGCCGATGTGGATACCTCCATAGTAGGACCAACCCCAGTACCGCAAGCACAAGAGTCCTCCAAAGCCCCGCAACAGACGTCGAAACAAGGGCAGAAGCGCAAAATCCAGCTCGATGCCTCGGACCAGCTTTTCAGCCAGCTCCGCGACGCAAATTTCGCCATCGTCGGAGACATCCTGAACAAAGTGGCTCGTCGTCTAGAGACAGAGTATGAAACCCGCCATTCGGCCAAGACCACATCGGAGCTCCGCGAATTTGTCAATAAGCTCCCCACGTACCAACTGGAGCACCAAAGCCTCCGAGTACACACGAACCTCGCGGAGGAGATCATGAAAAACACCAGATCGGACATCTTCCGCAAGATTCTCGAAGTCCAGCAGAACAACGCCGCGGGCGCAGACCCAACATACCACCACGACGCCGTCGAGGAGCTCATCGCTCGCGACGTTCCTCTGAAATCCGTCCTCCGCCTTCTCTGTCTAGAATCATGCATGTCCGGCGGCTTGCGCCCTCGCGAGCTCGAGAACTTCAAGCGACAAATCGTCCAAGCCTACGGCTACCAGCACCTACTCACATTCCACGCACTCGAGAAAATGGAACTCTTGCAGTCTCGCGCCTCCACCGCGACCATGCTCCTACCCGCAACTGGCGCCCAAACCGGCACCAGAACCAACTACAACTACCTCCGGAAGAACCTCCGCCTCGTCGTTGAAGAAGTCAGCGAGAAGGACCCCTCAGACGTCGCCTACGTCTACAGCGGCTTCGCCCCGCTCAGCATCCGCCTCGTCCAGTGCGTCCTGCAAAAACAATACACCCTCTCCCTCATCCGCGGTGGCTCCGCCTCGACGACCCCCAGCCCGGCGAGCATTGCCTCGCCCGGATGGCTCGGCTTCGAAGACCTGGTTAAGAACGCCCGCGGCGCCACGTTCAGCATCGTCCAAAAAGGCGACGATAAGGCTGTCCGTGCGCGCCAGACGCTGAGTGGAAACAACGCTACTAAAACTGTGTATGTGTTCTTCCTGGGCGGGATTACTTTCACGGAGATCGCGGCGCTGCGCTTTATTGCTGCGCAGGAGGCGCCGCGAAGGAGGATTGTCATTTGCACGACGAGCTTGATCAATGGGGATCGGATGATGGATGCGGCTATTGAGGGGAAGAACTTTGCGAAGACTGACTAGACTGGACGGAGGGTGGAAGAAACACGGTCTATTCTGATTCGTGTATAACGAAGCGGATTCCACTTAGATCAACGTACTGGTACCTAATGATATGAACTCATGACTCATGTCTGACATACATTACTATTCGCATTCATCTTCTAAGCACCACCATGATCAAGAGAGAAAAAGAGAAGAAGCCAATTAGACCACACGAACAACGACCTCAACACCCACCTAGATAATCAATCAATATCTAAACCCAGAATTTACCCCCATCAACCGCCCCTGATACCGCTCCATGACCTCCCCAAGCCTAACCATAACCCCAGCCGCAAGCGTCCGCAACCTATCCCGCGCCTCGTCAGCCCCCACCGCCGCAGGAGTCCTCTCAAAGACCTGCCCCGCCCAGTCCCGCAACTCAACCACCTGCGTCGCAAACTCCGTAACGAGCCTCTCCTCGCCGGTGGACCCGGCCGCGATATTCAAGTCGGTGATGGAGAGGAAGAGAGCGAGGAGCGCGGAGAGGATGGAGGGGTCGTCCGCGAGGGGACGGCTGTGCAGCGAGAGGAGGAGAGATAGCGTGTCGTTTGTGAGGGCTTGAAGGTAGGGTGTGTGCGGGCCCATTGTTGAGAGTGTTAGGGTTAGGGTTTGGAGGTAGAGGGTTAGGATGTGCGGCGTGAAGAAGGGGTTGTAGCTTGGGGCGGTTGAGCTGGTTTTGTTGTTAGTGGGGATGTGTTCTTTTATTTATTTATGTCTTGATGAGTAACGTGCATGGGGTGGTGCTTACGAGGAGAATTGGACAAGCATGATCTCGAAACGGCCCTTGAGCGGGTAGAAGAAACCCTCCGCGAGGACCTTGTACAGGTCCTTGACGGTGGCTTTTTGCCGCTGCTCCTCGCGTTGCTGGCGTCTCTTGTCGACTTCCATTCTGCTCGAAAATGTGCGCACCTTGAGTGCGTTCGGCCCGGACATGGCGTCCGCTGCATGCGCAGCGAGGGGCTGGAGCGAAGTCTGCGAGATCTTCTGGGTGAGGCTGTCGATGGGCGATTTGTCGCTCCCGTACCAGGCTTCCGCACCAGGGGGCAGTTTTTTGGAGGGAAACGACGTATCGGGGAGGGTGGGCAATCCCAGCATGCGGGCGTCTTGCTCGCCGTTTCCTGCCAGTTCTCGCGCTGCGAGGCCCAGGGCTGTGAGGACTGCGGAGCGTTGAACTTGGGAGAGATCGCCGTCGAAGAGGATGGCGGAGAACCAGCGGCCCATTTTCATTGGCTGTGAGACGATCAGGGCGATCATGCTTTGGAGGCGGCGTTCGTGGAAATTGGTGTCCTTGCTTTGCTCTTGGAGGCCGACTAGGACTAGGGCTAGTTCTTCGGTGTTTTCTGCTAGCTCTGTGCCGAAGTTTATCTTGCGCCGGATTAGGGAGGGGGCTGTTGTTACTGCTAGGTTATGCCGTTCGATGTTTTCGGTGTCGCGAAGGTATGTGATGAGGTCTCGGATATAGCTGGATGGTAGAGGTGTGTTAGATCATGTTGGAGTTGGAGGATATGGAGATTTAGTTCAGCTTACACTGGGGCAGTTGGTTTGTTCCGTTGTACCAACGTTGGGTCCTCGTCTGAGTCTGAAGGATCTTCATCTGGCTTTTCGTACGGAAGTAGATCGTCGTCTTCGTCCTCACTCCCGCCGTCAGACTCAATCTCTTCTATCGATATGATCTTGGTGCGTCCCGAGTCGGGATTCCGTCCGGGCTTGGACATTGACTGAGATGGTTGTTTCTCGGCTGATTTATGTTGCGGTTTCGATGCGTGCTGAGCAGACTTCAGAGACTCGACTGAACCGAGAGAGTCCAGAGTCTCCAGTAAAGAGAGATACCACGCAGCCTCTTCACTTTCCATCTCTTCCAAGTCGAATCTCATCCCTTTGTCTGCGGGCTCGATGAGCTTTGAGATCGCAGTCCCGATTATCATGCCTAGGAATCGAGCTCGGGTCGAAGAAGCAGCTAAACGGTTGGAAACGGCATTGAGGAAAGCGCCTGAGCGACCAGCTGCCATGACCATTAGTGGTTCAACCCGCTGGAGATGGCCAGCTGCTAGTAGAATGACTTGTGTGTTTGCTGAAAATCGTTAGAGTGTATACACTCATGGAAAGAGACAACAAACCTTCTTGGTTCATCATGGGGGCCTGCTTGATATAGAACTTGTCACCGGACTGTTCAAGGCCCTTGATAAGTAAAGTTTGCAACAATTCTACAGTGTATTAGCAAGATATCATCAGTTCGAACTGAGCTTAGTTACCTGGTTTATCCACCATATTGGCCAGTAATGCTCGACGCAACCCAACAGTGCGTATAGACCCTCCCTGACCTTTGGACAGCCACTCTGTAAGTTGAGCCTGTAGATGAGCCCGGTTGCGTATAAGGACGGAACACAATGCTGCAATATCGCCGACGAGTTCGGATGGTGTGCTGTCATGCCCATCCAACAGTCTGTCGGGTAGATACTTTCTTTCAATGTTGCGGAAAGTAGCTTCCAGGACTGCGATTTGTTCCGTGGTACGAAGATGTTCGAAAAGCGAGCCATACTGCGCTGAGAAATCCTGCTCTATGAGAAGCCCCGAGTATAGTTCATCTACTACGTTATCTGAGATAATTTTTAGCATATATATTACGCTTGTCCGGAGCGAGTTTCTTACCAGTGTAGCCCAGGCTCAACGCCCGTCCGGCCAAAGAGGCCATAGCTTTCCACGCGTCCTCGCTAGCAACATCAGTCTTCGAAGCCATGTAACAGATATTGACCCCTAGCCACGAAGCATAGCGAGACCCTGTCCCAATCCACGAGATCTTCTTAAGATCGGGACTGTCCCCAACCAAGGTGAGCGCCTCCGCCGCTATCGAGAGGACTCGGCCAGTAGCGATCAAAGAGAGTAGCTCACGCCACACTACTTGCTTTCGAGTTGGGCTGTCATAAAGAGATTCAATATCCGTATACAATCTCGTTACAAAGTCCTTTGGCTCAAAAAGCGCGGACAAGACGCTCAGAATGATCCGGATCTGGACTTGGAAGGCGGATCCTCCTGCTCGCTGGGATGACGCGCGACAGGCAGCTATGAGCGAACGGAGGCTGGTCACCAAACCGCTGATACCAGCAACACTGCTCAGACATCTCAACAAGGCAGCTCGCAGCTTGACATCTCTGGTCTTCAATCCTTTGGATGCCCCATTGAGAGCTTCCCAGTGATCAGGAATCGTGGTGCTGACTAAGACATTGAGAATCTGGGCTGTTGTTGGACTTGGGAGCCTGATGTTGAAGTCTTTTGGTGTCGAATTTTGATTCGATGGGTCTATGGTGACAAGAACTGCAGAAAGATCGCTTTGGTCTGGCTTGGCCCTCAAAGTTGCTAGGATGTACTCCGACGATGTAGGATCTGTGTCGGGCTCCGCCGCATGGCTGACTTCACCTGTCTCCACGTCAAGGCGACGCGATGTCTCTGTGGCACTCGTCAAGGGCGACTGCTGGCCGTGGGTGGCAGTTTTGACTTCTGTGAGAAGACCGTCCATATTATCGAAGGTACATTTTATGTTTGACGTATATGAGAGTTGAGACCTTGAGCTTTGCTATCGGAGAGGGAAATTGAACGGAGCCGACAAATCACGTGCGCGGTGTATGTCTGGCGCATTTTCCTACTCTATGTCTTGATTTGCATTCTTAGATGATCTGGTGGGCCAAGTGATTGAGCACAGATGCTTCAAGCATCCAGATAATTTACGCCATGCCAGTATGCTGGCTGTTTGAAGGTGATGATCTTCTGTAGTAGATTCGCTTGTATTTGACCGCGGGGTCAGATGACCATACAGCCGACGGGAAGTAACCGCTACCCCAGGCGGTCAGAGGCCGATCTGGATGAATCAAGACTGTGCTTGATCGCTCCTGAAATACTCCAGTATCTGAGACTGAAAAAAGAGTATATATCCTGTGCTGATATTATGATCTAGACGAATACTACTCTCAAAGTAAAAGCGGCACGGATCTAAAACTATCCTGGAACTGGATGGTTAACTCAATCACAGCAGAGCTCCGCAGTCAATAGTACCACCTCTGTTACCCAACGACCCGATTTCTACTTCAAGAAAATGGCTTCTGCAGACCCTGCGACGCGATGGTGAGCTCTCCACGTATAATTCATGTAGTTGCTGATTCTCACACGCTTTTAGGAAATACCTGTACAAGGCTCTGTCTAAACCTGGTCCGTTCAGCGACGAAGACTGGGTGCCTGGTTCAGAAACGATAAGCGCTCTGGAGTCTTCCAAAGTCCTGTATGTGTTCTACGCAGATCCTATAGATGAAGTTGCTGACCTGAATATAGTGTCATGTTAGTATCTAGAGATCTTGGCTTTCGTCATGCAAGAGTATTGACGATCATGGAAATATAGAGGTGCAGGTGGACTAGGATGTGACATCCTAAAGAACCTGGCCTTATCAGGCTTCAAAGATATCCATGTCATCGATATGGGTAAGTCACCTGAACAAGTCCACACTGCATCATCTAACTCAAATAGACACCATCGACATATCCAACCTGAACCGACAATTCCTGTTCCGCCAAGCGGACATAGGGAAGCCCAAGGCAGAAGTTGCCGCCGCTTTCGTAGAGAAGCGCGTTAAGGGAGTCAAGATCACGCCCTACGTGGGGAAGATCCAAGACAAAGACGAGGACTACTACATGCAATTCAAGCTCATCGTCTGCGGCCTTGACAGTATCGAAGCTCGGCGCTGGATCAACTCCACCCTGATCGGAATGGTCGACTTCGAAAACCCGGAGAGTCTCAAGCCGCTCATTGACGGCGGAACCGAGGGTACCAAACAACCCCCCCTCCTTCAACTGGCGAAGCCCCATTAAATGCTAATTATACAACAGGTTTCAAGGGACAGGCGCGTGTGATCCTCCCAACCCTGTCCTCCTGCATCGAGTGCCAGCTCGATATGCATGCGCCTCGTCCGGCGGTTCCGCTCTGCACCATTGCCACCATCCCCCGCCAGCCTCAGCACTGCATCGAATGGGCCCACCAGATCGCCTGGCAGGAGAAGCGCAAGGACGAGCCCTTTGACAGCGACGACATGGAGCACATCGGCTGGGTCTACCAGACCGCCCTTGAAAGAGCAAAGCAATTCAACATCTCGGGCGTCACCTTTCAAATGGCCCAGGGGGTAGTGAAAAACATCATCCCCGCCATCGCGTCGACCAACGCCGTCATTGCCGCCGCAACCACCTCCGAAGCACTGAAGATCGCCACCTCCTGCAACCCTTACCTCGAGAACTACATGATGTATGCAGGCGAGGACGGCGTCTACACCTACACCTTCGAGGCGGAGAAGAAGGCCGACTGTCCCGTTTGTGGAAACCTCGCCCGCAAGATGACGGTCGACCCCGATATGACGCTCGAGGCCTATATCGAGACGCTGGGCGAACGCCCCGAAGCCCAGCTCAAAAAGCCTAGCATGAGAACGGAGGAGAAGACGCTCTATCAGCGTTTCCCGCCTCAGCTGGAGGAGCAAACTAGGCCCAATCTTCAGCGCAAGCTTCGAGAGCTTGTCCAGGATGGCCAGGAGATTGCTGTCAGTGACCCTGCGTATGTCATCGACTTTCGATATCGGTTGATTTTTAGTTAATGCGCTTGTTGTGGGCTCGAATGAGATATGAATGCATTACGATTTTTATTGTTACTTCCTTACGACTAGACACTGAATAATTGAAAGTCATGTCTGCTTTTTTCCTATATCGAAATATGTAAATCTGCCGTGCATTGAACTCTGGCAGTGTAAGTCTTAGCCAACTTTTTTTTATCGTAAATGTACAACATTAATAGAGCAAAGCAACGCAATCCAACGCCAGCAAATGCATTAAGTAGCTTCGGAGCAGTTCGTGCGAAAAACAAAAGTTCACCGGGTCAGGTCCATCAGACCGCGCTTCCACCGGGCGCACTTCAGCTTCAGGACCTTCACGCTCTCCAGGAACAAGGTGTCGCTCTCGAACTGGCCGGTGCTCTCGATGTTGAAGATGAAATGGTCACGAACGCGGCCGAGCTTCACCTTGCCCTGGAATTCCTCATGCCGGAGACACTCTCTGCTGACGGTGTCGTTGAATGCGTCGCGGACAACAGCCTTCATCTCGCCTTCGTGGCCTTCGTATCCGCTGCCCTTCTTCGCTGCCTCCTGCCGGGTCACAGGCTCGAGGCCGATCACGCCGTGGGGGAAGCACTTGGCGAACTTCTTGGCGTCCTCGCCGATGATCGGGCGCAGGATCTGGATATCAGGCATCAGACGATAGGTGGCGGTCGCGACGGGCGAGAATTTAGCGTGGTCGGCGCCAATGCCCTTGACGCAGTGCAATTCCATGTCGATCTTCTGGCCGGGGCGCAGTTTGGCGACGAGGATATCGGGGTTGACCGGTTGGATGGCGTCCTCGCCGACGAAGAACTGCTCCTGACGACCGACGGGGTGGAATGTGATGTCTTTGGCGTAGATGTGGGCGTTCTTGTACAGTTTGCGGGGATCATCCTCGGTGGGTGCAGCGTTGGGGTTCTTGGTGCACTCGACATCCAGGCGCAACACAATAGTGTTGTAGTCACTGGGGGTGCTGCCACTCTCGGGGTCATCGTCGGTGGGTTTCTTGAACCAGCGCATCCAGTTGATGCCCTCAACCGAACCCTTGAAGGGAATCAGGCCCAGTCGCGAAGCGAGCACCTCATCTTGAATCACGGAGGTGTTGTTGTGAACGAAAACATATTCAATGGCGACGGACGGGACCTCAGCCATCAGAATGCGACGGAAGGCATTGGCGATCGAAGCGTCGAGTCCGATGAGGGAAAAAGAGGATTCGAACTGCTCATTGTTGTGGAAATCGACGTGGAAACCCTGTCATTGGAGAATCTGTTAGAACCAAACAATGGAAGTACAACAGAAGAAAGAAAAAAATATACCTCTTTGAACTTGTCCAAGGACCACTCGTGCGACTCACCGGGCCAGTGACCTGGGAAGTCTGTGGAGGGAATATTGGAGACCGTCTCAGGATTGATGTCGACGATCTGGAATCATGGTTAGAGATGGTCCAGAACAACGCTGAGGGGAAAGAGAAAAAATCATACCCGTCTGCGATCGAGCTCCGCCTGCGAAGGAACTAATGGCGCCATGGTGATTGACCTGATATGTGGAGGGGACGGTGAGGGGATTGGCGATAGCTAAAGAAAAATGTAAAAAAAGTTCTGGAGGGAAAAAGCGGCAGTATATTTCTTGCATGCCTGAGGCACTATGGGTGGCCCATTTATTCTGCACCCACCAGGGCGGCGGGCTGGGTGAGGGAGCAGCTGGGTCCCGGCAGAAACAGCAGCAAGACGGGCTAGTCTGGGTGCGGTTTAGCAGGCGGCCCAAAAGGCCAACCAGAGGCGGCATGATGACCATAGGCCGGCACCACGTGACCGACCAAATTGCATCTCAGCGCAACCTCCAAGCGTCAGTCCGCATCAACCCCATTTCCGCCCGAGTGTCTACCCTTCAATTGCGTCCGGCCCGAGGACAGTCAGCCTTCATTTTACCGCGTAATCTACTCTCCTCTCTCCCGGATGGCTGCTCCCTTTGCTCGCCTGGCGGGCAATGCGCCCAAAAGGCTCTGTCTCCGCCCCTCCACGGTCACCAGAAGCACCGCTATTCCCAGATCCCGTTCGATAGCGACCTCCCTCCCTCGTCACCATGCCGAGCCCACCAGCTACCAGGCCACTCGTTTGGTCCCGACGGATCCCAGCTTCACACATTTCGCCAACAAGGGGGCCTCAGAGGACCCGGCTGAGCCGGCCGGCCTCGAGTCCGAAGCCGAAGGGATCGACCGGAAAATCCGTCACTACACGGTCAACTTCGGACCCCAGCATCCGGCTGCTCACGGTGTGCTTCGGTTGATTCTGGAGCTCAACGGCGAGGAGATTGTCCGCGCGGACCCCCACGTCGGTCTGCTTCACCGTGGTACCGAGAAGTTGATCGAATACAAGACCTACATGCAGGCCCTGCCTTACTTCGACCGATTGGATTACGTTTCCATGATGACAAACGAGCAGTGCTTTGCGCTGGCCGTCGAGAAGTTGCTGAACATTGACATCCCGGAGCGCGCCAAGTACATCCGGACGATGTTCGGTGAGATCACACGTATTCTGAACCACCTGATGTCCGTCCTGTCCCACGCGATGGATGTCGGTGCCCTGACCCCGTTCCTGTGGGGTTTCGAGGAGCGTGAGAAGCTTATGGTGCGTGCAACCTGATATTCCAATAACTGGTCAATGGCAAGATAATTAACCGAGGGTGCTTATGTAGGAGTTTTACGAGCGTGTGTCCGGTGCCCGTCTCCATTCCGCCTATGTCCGCCCCGGTGGTGTGTCCCAGGATATCCCTCTCGGTCTCCTGGACGACATCTACCAGTGGGCCACTCAATTCGGTGACCGCATCGACGAGACCGAGGAGCTGCTCACGGATAACCGGATCTGGAAGGCCAGAACCCAGGGCGTTGGTGTCGTCAACGCCGAGGATGCCCTCAACATGAGTTTCACCGGTGTCATGCTGCGTGGCTCCGGTGTCCCGTGGGATATCCGTAAGTCCCAGCCCTACGATGCCTACGACAAGGTCGAGTTCGACGTCCCCGTCGGTGTCAACGGTGACTGCTATGACCGGTACCTCTGCCGTATGGAGGAGTTCCGCCAGTCGCTCCGCATTATCCACCAGTGCCTGAACGCCATGCCGGCCGGCCCTGTCCGTGTGGAGGACTACAAGATCTCCCCGCCGCCCCGCGCTGCCATGAAGGAGAACATGGAGGCTCTGATCCACCACTTCCTTCTGTTCACCAAGGGTTACTCCGTGCCCCCTGGAGAGACCTACTCCGCCATCGAAGCCCCCAAGGGTGAGATGGCTGTCTTCCTGGTCAGTGATGGCACCGAGAGACCCTACCGCTGCAAGATCCGTGCCCCTGGTTTCGCCCACTTGGGTGGTTTCGATCAGGTCTCGCGTGGTCACCTTTTGGCAGATGCTGTTGCTATTATTGGTAAGATAATATCCCGTTCCACGTCTACTGAACCCCACACTAACCGGATCACCCTCTCAGGTACGATGGATCTCGTGTTCGGTGAAGTCGACCGGTAGAACCGCAACGCCATGAGATCCTCAAACCAGCAATAACCACACCCTGTAATCTGAACTCCACACAGCCCAATTCGTCAAAGCAACAAACATATAAAAGGATAACGAAAAAAAAAGCAACAATAGAAAAGAATTCCAAAAGACAATCCGGAGCCAACTAAAACGACGCTTTCCCTTCTCGGTTGGTCCAATCTGTGGGTGAAAACCAGGATTAAGTGTGTGTGTGGCTAACCACTGTACCAATCAATCAATTCCTTCTAATGGCGTTGTTCATGTTGAACCTTTCTTTTTTATTTTTCCTTGACCTGTTTTCCTTTTTTCTTTTCCCCCCTTTGTTGCGTGCGTTTTTCATCTGTTGTCATTGATCTATTCACTACTACACTACACTACACTACTTTCTACTCTACCTCTCCTTGTCTTACCTCTCATGTTGTGACCGACCCGACCCTTGTGTATAGTGACACTGATGAGAATCCGCGACTACAACATCAATATCATGTCTTAGTAGGGAATGTTCCTTTGGTTGTACTTTCGTTTTGGGGGGGTTGGAGAAATTCCTTGTAATGTGGTTATATATAGGATGGTAGGTGGTAGTAGTAGGTTTGTAGTAGCCGAGATTTCCACTGACTACAAGATTACTACGTGCCAAAAGTATACATCGGGTATATATATTTACCTCATACTCTTCTCCATCAGGTAATACTATATATAGTCATCTCCATAAAGTCACCCTACTCTATAAAGAAGAGACCAAGCAAGCCAATACTCATATTCTAGGTGAGCATATAGATAATAAATCACAACAGAAGAGGGTAAAAAAAAAAAGGGGTAATAACAATGGTGACAACGATGATGATAAGCATGATAATGATAAATAGGAAAACCATCACCGACCCAGCCGTGAGAACTCCCGGAAAGGACTTGCGCCTATACCAATGCTTTGAAGAGTGGGGAGGGGTAGGTAGGTGCCAAAGAAGCGAACTAAAAGAACAAGATCATGCTCTCCTTTCTCCTTTCTGTCGAGAATACTCCCTGTCTGTCCCTTGAAAGAAGTCCGGCGTGTAACCTCAGCCTAGGACGATGCTCTCTCTCTCTCTCTCCCTCTCTCTCTCTCCACTACTTCTGTCTTCCACGGGCCCTGTACTGTCCCCGTTCCAGCTGTGCCATCACAACACGACCAACACCTGCCGAGGTGATATATATCAAACGTTATCATCATCATAAAAGAAGTTTATATCGCGCGGTCTCCGCCGGTTATACGAGACGAAGTCGCTATCACCGGGTGGTCGCTCATCGCGGGTATTGGCTGTTAGCATGCTCTGGATGCTAACGCAGACGCTTTCGACTGTTTGGACGGGGGACCAGCCGGCAGAGCTGAGGAGGTCGAGGCAGATGATTCCGTTGCTGTAGATGTGTGGGTGGATGGGGATGGGACGGGGGGAGGTCGGGGTTGTGGGGCTTTCGATGAATTGGACTTCTGGGGGTTCTGTATGATTGAGAGTGTTAGATAGGTGGTTACTCTTTGAGATGTATCTTTGTCTTGATGGCTGGGGAATATGGAGCAGGGTGCGAAAGCCAGACAGTATACATACCTATCGGGTATTTCGACGAAAAGGTGAACTTGAGTCTGTAGGTTTCATTCTGATACAGCGGATTGTCATCCAGCACTTGGAGATCCATATGCCATTCTTCCAGGTTTTCTGACTTGACGATTGCAATTCCAGGCGGAAGGTGCTCTTTCATCTAGAACCAAAGCACGGTTAGCTTTACATGCCGACAGGAACCGTCTATACCATGGGAAAGTGTCGAGGGAATAAAAGAGCAGTGACGGATGTGGCGCTTGGTGCATAGGAACGCAAGGAAGGATATCAGGAAGTGATAAGGATATATATACCTTCAGGAGCTCCTAACATCGACAACAACATTCCATTAGCCACAGAGCCCAACTCAATTGCCGTGCTATTCTTATAGTGAGCGAGTTAGACTCGACTTACCTTGCCCAGACGCTTAGCAGCGAACATGACTGAACACGATGCTCTCGGAGAGAGTTGCTTGGTTGTGAGGTCTCGGCTTCCCTGGTGACAGACAGAAAATTCTTTCAAAAGTCGTGTGCAATGGAGATAGGTGTATGACGTCTGACACCGGCGCGGGGCAGAGATGAAGGCGGGCGGCGGGTAAGGGAACTAGGTCCAGAACCTGACCAGCGGATCTGGATCGGGAGGAGTGGGTATGGTGAAGAGATATAAGGTGGGATGTGAGGTGGGTATGGATATGTATGCCTGAGGAGTATAATCGATGAACCGATGAACGGGGGAAGAAAAGTGAGGTCTATCGATAAGGTATGCCTGAGATGATAGAGGAGCCCTACCACCCTGCCAAATACTACATGTACCTCTCGGCCTGATTGCCTCGAAACGGATTCGGGGTGGAGACGGCCGATCAGCTGCCTCAGGTGCCAACGGAGTTTGCTCGACTCCGGTTCTGCCGTCTGATTGGTTCGGTAGGGTACGGTTGGCGGTTGGTCATGTGACCGACCAGCTGATCTGGTCATCCAATCCATAGCAGGGTGCTAGCATATTAGTTCTCTCGGCATTACGTGAAACACACATGCTCAACAGAGAAGACAGCTGTGATATTGGCTACAGAGTACAAAGATACATGGATCCAAAACCAAGCATTGATCAATCGTGAAGGCAACTCCGAGAACAAGCCATCATGGCAGACAAGAAGAAAGTGTGTACGGAAATAATGGACGGGGAATCATGACAATACTATTCACAGGAAAGACCAGCTGACGGCCCTGAACAACGGGGAAATGGACATGAGGGAAGGGGGAAACCGGTAAATGAACACAGATCAACCGCCAAGGTCGAAAATCAGTGGGCCCCCTTCTCACGGACCTCCCGCTCCATCTTCTCTCGCTCCTCATTCTCTTTCACCTCACGCACCTTGGCAAGCACAACCTCGCGGAAGATCTGTCCGCGGGCGATCTTGCTCAGGCTGCGCTTCTTGGTCGTGCCGGATCCAGCTTCCGCGGGGGCAGAACCGCCGTTGGAGGGCGAAATTGCCGGGAAGGGAGTCGAGCCGGAGGTTTTGTCCGCGGCTTCGGCCGACTGGGCCATATCCGCGGGGTTGGGAATGTCGTCTTCCTCGTCTTCTTGCATCTTGAGCGCCTCGATGCGGTTGGCGAGCTTGATGATCTCGATACCGCGCTTCAGACGAGAGCGAGCAGTGTAAGCGCGAATCTCGGGCAGCAGATCGCGGTCGCTGGCCGATTCTCCGATGAGCCAGGGGTGCTTCAGAGCGACTTCCGACGTCACCCGCTTGGTCGGGTCCAGCTGCAGCATAGACAGGATGAAGTCCTTGGCATCCTGGGAGACCTCCCGCCAGTACCGCTCGTGGAAGATAATCCGGCCGGACTGGCACTCCTCGATCAAGTCGGTCAGACTCTCCGACCGGAAGGGCGAATACCCACAGAGCAACGTGTAGGTGATGACGCCCAATGACCATATGTCGACCGCCTTGCCGTGGCCCTGTTTGAGCATCACCTCCGGGGCGGCATAGCCGAACGAGCCGGCCATGCTCGTCAGGACTTCACTCGGGCTCTCCAGCGTCTTGGCGATACCAAAGTCGGCCAAAACCAATTGTGAATCGGGGTTGGGAGTCAAATAAAGCAGGTTTTCGGGCTTCAAGTCTGTGGAAAACCGAATGTCAGTCTCAACATTGGGGGAAGGTCAAACGATCGGAGACGGACCTCGGTGAACAATATTCCGCTCGTGCAGGTAGTTGACCGCATCGAGAACCTGGCGGATCGTTTGCGACGCATCCTTCTCCGTGAACTTGCCATACTCGCAGATCCGGTCGAACAGCTCGCCGCCGGTAGCCAGCTGAGTGACAATGTAGAATTTGTCCTGCCACAATGTGAGTATTGGCGACAGTAGACGTGTCCTGCGCGACCCACCTTAGATTCGAACCAGTCCACGAAATGGACGATGTGGGTATGGTTGAGCGATTGCAGCATCTTCAATTCATCATAAACCATCTGCTCGTGCCCGCGGACGTTCTTCTTCAGAATGATCTTCACGGCGACCTTTCCGGCCGACGCGCATTCGGCCTCGCGGACAATCCCATAGGTGCCAGCACCCAGGGTGCGCCCGAACTTGTACAACGCTCTGTAGAAAAATGATCATCGGTTATTGTCCGGGGAAGCCGACCACAGTTGCAGGGGAAGGGAATGAAGCGGAAGCGTACTTCTTCTCGTAACTCTCAGGCTGACCCGACAGCTTGTTGAACATATTGGAGACTAAAGCACACAGACCGTCAATCAGTACCAGTACACACAGCAAGCCACACTGCATGGAACAAGATCACCAACGCGAGCGATAGCGCATCGAGAAAGCAGACAGGAACGAGGAGCAGGCGGAGGGTATTGTCATGGAAAAAGGTCCAAACCATATAAGCAAAAGGAAATGAGAGACCACCAGAGGCTTACGCCATTGCCCCAAAGAGCTATAAGTAGAGCCAAGACAGACATCTGAGGTGGTGTGCGGTGCGGCTGAAGCCACCAGGCAGCACCGCCCACAAAAAAGCAAAAGCAAGAAGGGAGGGAAGAGACAGGGGATATCAACGAGAGGACGGGTCGTCAAACCACATCATATCCAAGGGAAATACCGATGCAATTGACAAGAAGCGACGCGCGGTGTAGGAGAAACCAAGGAGGACTCACAACTCATGGTGATGGAATAGCGCCGGAGCGTAGGGCCTGACAGGAAATTCTAGCTAACAGTGTGCGGTGGGCTCAGGCCGGCGGGCTCGAAGCTGATGGTAGACCCCGCACGTGAGGGGAGGGGAGGGATGGCGGGGCAATAATAAAGAAGAATTCCGAGAATAGAACAGAGGGGAGGAAATGATAGGATTGTGGTTGGAAATCTTGACAGAGACAGAAGTATGAGGTGTCAGCAAAAAAGTCCGACAACACCAGGAGGGGAAGAAGAGAGAATGAGAAGAGAGGAGAGGAGAAGGAGAGAAAAAGAGAGTGATGGAAAGCTGAAGCCTGCAGTTTCGGGCGTAATTGCGGGTGACTGATAAGGGGCGTAAACAATGTTAAGTTTACTTAGTGGTGGTTGGCCTACCTGATCGGGTAATGATCGTGTTCAGGATTCCTTGATATATTTTGATATTTCTGGACAGATGTCAAACAATGCAAGGAATGGGATGCAGACTAAAGAATCGGAATGATACAAAACTACAACTGAACGAGGGGGAGGGGAGGAGAGGAAAAGCGACCGAGTTCCAGATGGGGAGAAAGTCTGGCCCTGCAATACTGGTTTCTTACGGGCACAGCCACGAGGGGAGCCTGGACACTCGTAGTGGTAAACTTGAGGTGGATCCAACCGCGCGAATTACGGGGCGAGACACCACTCAGACACCCTGCCTTCTGTCCAGCCCTGTGGCCTTGCACATTGGGGCTGCAGCCAGGCTTTCTTGTGATCAGCGGACTGATCGGTCTCTTCTTTTCTCTACCTTGAATAAACCCTGTGAGGCAGCATCATTACCATGTTTCACAATCCTCCAAAATTTTCGAAAATTTTCAAATCTGTTAAATAATTTTGAGGAATTTAGAAAGCGTGGATAATCTATCCTGACCCACCATCATGCTGTTTATAGTACCTCGTGCAGGTGGAAACAGAACAGTACGACTGTACAGAGTACTCCTGCATACTAATCTAGATACAAGACAGATATTCATCCGTGGGTTCCCTTACAAACACTAGATTATACAAACTGTCAAGCTAGTCGCTCGTTTCAACAACTAGTCAAATCATGCAATACTCCAGAATGCCGCAGATATTGATCCTATCTAGCATGTGAAAATTGGTCATAAACCGAGGACACTATTTCTCCACCTCGAGTCCACTACATTGACTATTGTACAAAGCCCGCTTTTATAACCAGATCAATCACCATCATCATCCAAACAATCGCCAAACAAGTTTTGGTCAGAATCTTTTCCTTCGTCGTCGCCAGCACCCACCTGCCCGTCATTAGCCCAGCCCCGTCCGCCCTTGTCGGAGTGGGCTTTTTCTCGCCCCAGTCAGACAATCCACCCGGTCATCTTCAGAATCGGGTGCTCATGACAGGTTTCTCAACACCTAGAAATAGGATTTCGTCGAGCCACGTCATTGTATAGGGTCCACCCCCGTCGAGGCTCTGCCTGAGACCAGTAACCACGAGGTCTGCCGTTGCTGTCTGGTGAGGTAGTATCATTTGATGTACTGCTGAGCTGTAGCTTTACTCATGGCTGGTCAATTGATCGGTACCAAATTGTAGAAAAGAATAACAATGAAAGTAGTGATAACAGTAAACGAGATAGTATATACTCATACATAGTCGTCCTAGACCAAGCCAGACCCTACTTACACCCGACGCAGAAGCAAAGCGCACCGAATACTAAACAGAAACCAATACCCACAGCATCACGTATCGAGATAAAGCTCATCCAGCACAGAAGCACTAAACGCTTTGTAATACTCCGTGCCTTTCCATCCCCTCGACGACGACCTCAGACCCACTGATCTCCAGCCGTCCGCGCGCAATCGCGCAATACGCTGCTCCTTCGTTTCTCTCAATGGCACCCCTCCGGCATCACTAGACATCCCGCTGCTTTGCGTGGCCTCTTTGGTCGGACTAAAGCTCCAGAAGGACGCTGAACGCCGGATTGTCTTGGAAGCCCGGCGAGCGTTCTGGGCTTTGGTGGTCTCGTCGATTAGATTGTTTACGTTGGTGATGCTAGTTGCTATCTGAGCGCGTATGAATTCAATGGTGTCGTTGTATTTGTGAACAGTAGTAGTAGAGGACGTTGATGACTCTGGGAGGTACGCGCTGCTTTTGTCCGGGAGGGCAAACTCATGCGTCATCTGTAGGGAACTACGCTGCCGCTGTGCGCTCGCCAATGGCTTAGCTTGGCAATCCCAGTCAGCCGATGAAGGACGGATTTTCAGCGGAAGAGGAGGTGGTGTCGGGGCTTTTGCTGGGATTTTCACTTGTGCCGGGACTTTGCGTGGGGCGTTTGGTCCCGGGATGGTAGGGGAAGAACAGGGAGATGACGAATTCCAATTCTCCAGCGCCTTGTGCACATTCAATGGAGAAGGCGTGAGGACATATCGCGGGATCTTAGAAGGCGTCTCGGTCTCAGCGCCCAGTGAAACCCACGTATCGGTATCAGACAAGAACGGGTCATCCGCTGGACAGTCAATAGACCCGTCAATGATATCCGTGATGCTGCTGATGAGGCTGCCCACGGGAGAAGCGCTATCCGACGACTCTGATGAGAAAGACGTATCCATGGACGAGGACTCCAAGCTGCACCAACTGCTGTCGTAGTCTAGAGTAGGAGTGGGAATTTGAGCCGGCAATGCAGAGTTGCAGGCAACAAAGGAGTCCAACGCGGAGCGGAGAAGCGCGATCTTGGTACTGGAGTAGATGTGAGCGCAGCGGCCCATTTCCTCGTGGGAAATGGCGCTGTAGAAGTGGAGGTATGTTTTGTAGACTGGATGGATCTGTATTGGGTGTGGTGTTAGTGATTCGTTCGTGCTAGGAGAGAGTGTGGGTACTTACCAGCTCGGTTGCCTTGTTGAGGATCTCGAAACAATGAGTGGCACATTGTTTGTATTGACGGCGGGTGTAGAGCAGTTTGATTCCCTGCAGGGTGCATCTCCATTCTTTGTATGACTTTGAATGTGAGACTGTTTCAAAATGCGAAGCTCTACAGGAGACGAGGGCCATTGTGATGCATGTAGTCGAACTATTTTGGAGTCGTGGAGTGGATAGCAGAGGAATAGAGGTACAGCTTTGATAGAGGATGGAATCAAGGATGAAGCCGACGTAAACACACCGAGTTTTGTGTTTGATGATAGAGAGCAGTTACTGACACGACGCGTCATCGTGGTATAGACACGTCCACATGCACGTCCACATGCATGTTTACATCTAACAGGAGCTATATTTATCTTCCTGAAATTCTCAAGAGTGAGGGGATTTGGAACAAAGGTAGCTCTCAGATTGAGTCATGCAGAAGAGGACTCCATGCTCATGGTCTTCTGTAGTGGAGATTCTCTAACCTGAACACACACAACGTGTATTTAATTTGAGAAAGGATAAAAATTCTCAAAACCTGACTATTATTTGGGTCAATCAAGCATGGAAGATTGTAGTACACTGATCCTTGGGTTGCGGAACCCGTACATTGCGAGTCTTGGTCCCTCGGAGCAGCCATATTTACAAGGCACTTGCTTCCTTTCGTCACGCAGTCCCAACCACTTGGGAGGCAGACGTTCAGGCCAGTGTCGGAATATCCCAGCTAGTTATTACTCGACGGATTTGGACGTGGGCGTTGACACAAAGAGACAGGCCGTAGGTTTCCGCCATATCCCCCAGAGGCCTTGAGCCCTTCAAAACCTTCGTAGGGGTAGTGGAGGCAGGATGCACTAGGCAGAAGACTGAATGAATCATAAGGTTTCAGTAATCAGCCGCTCTTGATGTTCCATAATGTGGTCGTCACGGATTGCCTTGCAGCTATTGACAAGGGTTTTAGCATCGGGTACCTCTCGTGGAGCGGTGGTAGAGGTATATGCCAAGGGGTTGTAAAGAGTCCCCATTAGAATCTATTTGAGAGGATCAAGCAGTTACATGCAAGGCTCTGACATCCCGCGTTGCTTTGGTCTCTTAAATGCTTATATATGTATTTGCCTATCACTAGTTGGTTTTCTAGTATCATTGAGTTTTACAAGGGCGTTTAGAGGGAGTGTCCCGCTCAAACACTATTCAGTGGGTTTGAGTAGTCAAAATTCAGCTAATTAGCTATAGTGCAGGGGAGAATATTTCCCTAAAAAGCCCTGAACCATGCCGAGTATTTTTTCAGTTCTGTTTCATCACGCTCATCTATAAACCCGCTAAGGTAATGTGTTTTATCCGATGACCACTTAGTCTAATTTGCTACAATGGAGACACGCCCTTCCAATGACTACCCGACCATCCGCCCCACAGCAGGCAAATGGAGGGCTTTTCATAAAGGACTCGTCCAGTTCCCTGCTTCATGACTGTAGCAATTCACAAAATTTGGGCAAAATGTATCGTACTGCCCGACATGATGCTTCCGGGCCCACTCACGAGCTGGAAACAAGGTCTAATGACAGTGATAATTTCCCCGATCATTCGGTTAATGGGGTCAGTCCGGTCACCCAGGCATCCTCCGAAGGTGGTCGAGAGGCGTGGATGTGCCTGTTGGGATCCTTTCTGATGATGTTCCCATCATTCGGTTTTCAAACAGCAGGTAAGACACTACTATAACAGCATCACTTCAAGTCAAGTGAAAATTTGGGAACACTGATAACTGACACTCATTCAGTTGGCTCCGTCCAGGACTATATCAGCACAAACCAGCTTGCTGATTATACTGTGCGCGATGTTGGCTGGATCACCGCAATTCTTGTCTTCCTGACTCTATTTCTCGGGGTCCAGGTTGGACCGCTGTTCGATCGATATGGGCCCCGAATCTTGTTAATTTGTGGATCTGCGGCCAGTTTTACTTCCTATATGCTACTTGCTGAGTGCACAAAGTATTGGCATTTCTTTCTATGCCTATCAATCCTCGGAGGTGTCGCTTCAGCTATCATTACAACCGTGTCGATTTCCGTTCTAAGCCACTGGTTTCACCGCCGACGCGCTCTGGCGTCTGGCATCTGTATGGGGGGATCTTCGGCCGGGGGTGCTACTATACCATTACTACTACGAACACTGTTCTCCCAGTATGGCTGGAAATGGTCTATTCGGGCGATCGCCTTCATGGCTTTAGGATGCTATGCGGCGGGGATCGTACTGGTCAAAGGCCGACTACCCCCCGGCAACAGGAGTAAAGCGACAATTGACTTGCGGGCGTTCCGATCCCCTCGGCTCTGTTTTCTGACCATGGCCATCTTCGCCTTTGAATTCATCATCTTTGGATGTGCCGCACTGCTACCGACCTACGTGCGCTTTGCTGGGCTTTCATCGGATGTGCAATTCTTTTCGCTCACGGTCTTAAACAGTATGAGCCTGCTCGGGAGGGTCCTTCCCGGGTTCGCGGCCGATCAAGTCGGACGGTTCAACACCTTGCTATGTTTAGTGGTCATCACCCTGCTGATCATGGCAGCGGTATGGCTCCCCATTGGCTCCCGAGACGAATTAACGCTGTACATCGTGGTGGCCATCTTCGGCTTTGGCTCTGGCGGATGGCTCTCTCTCGCGCCTGTCTGTGCCGGTCAGCTTTGCAGGACCGAAGAATATGGTCGGTTCTACGGAACTGTGTACTTTGTGGCTTCGTTTGGGGTTTTATTGACGGTCCCGGTAGGGGGTGATTTGCTTCAGTCAACGACGCCTCAGGTTCTCATTGGCTTTTATTCGGCAGTTCTTCTGGCCGGACTTGTCGGTCTATCGTTGTCTCGATGGGCTATGCTAGACTGGAAGTGGAAGTGGAAGGTCAAAGTGTAGATCAGGTCACTACCCTGACTTTTTCTCGAAAGTACATTTTGCATTTTATGAAAATCATTCTACCTCAATTTGTAAGTATAATATCCCTAGCCTAGCAATCGCGCTCTCCAGTTATGAGCGACTCGAAGAGTCAGAAGGATCCTAGGAATGATAACAGCTTTTAGCTACGTCTACTTAATTAGCAGCCGGCGAAGGTAGTATATACAAATAAGCTTAATCGAGTGGTATAAGCTGATAAGAAGGTAATATAAGGCCGCCTTAACAGGCTAGTTTGGGGTCCCCGGACTTCAGCGGATCCTACCGGATTCTGACCCAGGGATTTCCGTTAACCATGGGTCATCAGTTAGTAATATCAGATCACGCGACAAGATAGACAACGTCATACCAATCGACTTATCAGAATATAGCGTATGCTTGTACAGATGCAGTGCCCGTCGCATGACTGGAAATCTCCTAGGTACAAAAGCACGGTTGGATCCCCCAAAATGCAATCGAGCGATAAAGCGCCACATCATGAGGTAAAGCGTTGCCATGTCCCACCTAGGAAGAGAAGAGCTGACACCGTAACCCCAGTCGTTGCCGGAGAGCGAGAACCATCAGTTTCGAAAGTACAGGAAGCTGCCATACGGGGGCTTGCTCGATAAAAGATCCAGAGTATGTAGAGTACTATCCGTCTGCTTACAGCACGTGTTGATCCGAAATCTCGAAGGAACGAACCTACTTTGACTCCGGCGATTTTGCGCTTTCTGCCACCGAATGTGTGACCGACGATGGTGCTATTCACACTGGGAGAGAGCACCCCCACCGTGACGGCATCTCGCATCCTTATGCCCCTATCCCCGCCACTAGTAATGTTGATAAGGATGCAAACGAGGGTTCGTATAAGAGGAGTGCAAGTCCTGAAATGAGCTCTCTCCTTCAGCAAACGACTCTCATGCAGGGAGAACATACAGAGGGAGAGGATAAGTCTACTTCTCATGAAGGTTGACATCGGGCTATATATAGCCTTGTAGTCGAAGGATACTCAGCAGGGTAGTAGGCGCAGCACAACAGTGAAACTGTGCCACACGGAAATGTCTCGATCATGGGTGGTGAGAGCTACTCATGGAATATTACTGGTTCCATGATCCGAGTCCTTGAGACTGGGGAACTTAGATTCCCTTCATGTGTTATAGCCAATGCCACTCAAATGGCTTGAGCGTATCTTGGCGTTATGCGTTTGGTCCAGTGCTGTATCAAAAGTGATCATCGCGGGCCAGTCAATTATGAGGCTGGTTTCCCTGGGCCATTCTGTCGTACCAGCAGGCGGATGTTCCCTTTGCCTCATTCGATTTATCTATACCAGTAAAGACTATGTAAAAATAGAGTTAGGCTTAATATGAGTAGTCTCTTATTCATAAGTCCGAAGTCTTTGTTATTGCTTCTCCCCCTCTTCCGTTCTGCGACCGCCAGACCTCGAAGCGACTTTGGGCAGATGAAGCTGTCTGTCAACAGCGAAGACACCAAAGACATGTCCAGTTTATTGACACGGCGGTTTGATAACCAGAAATCTCTTTGTCAAAATTACCGAAATCAAACACACATACCCTCGTGTGCGGCCTCACCGGCATAGAGATAGACTAGTAACTGACACTTCCTATTTGACAACAGATAACGAGATAATGGGAACAAAAATTCAACATCCCCTTCAACTAAGACAGATCTATATGAAAAAGTCTATTTTCAATCCAGCTAGTTTGACGGCAACAATCAAGAAATCCTCATTCCACCCCCTCCGGCGTTGATCTCCCATTAGGGGTCGTCTCAGGACTCACCCTCGTCCTCGCAAGCCCCTCACCCGTAGCCGACAACGCATCCAGAAAATCCTCCAGCAACCGATCCAACTCAGCCTTCATAGTTCCCTCCTGGCCGTTAGCCGCAAGCGCATACGCATCAGGCGGAACAAGGTCCGGGAAATAAACCGGCTCTACAATGTGGGGGACGCGGCGCGCCGTGGGTAGCGGAGTCGGGTCGGCAGCCTCGTCGTCGGTGGGCATTAACGCTGCCGGGAATGGTTCCGAGTCGGATCCCGGATCAGCTGCGTCGCTGGTGGCAGTGGTGGCAGTGGTGTTCGACTGCCAGTCGAGCTGGCGTTCGTCTTCTTCTTCGATCACGTCGTCTTCTTCGTCTGGGCCGGGTCCGTCTTCTACTATGACTGATGAGCGCGACTGCGCGTCGTCGTCCGCGGAGTCGAGGAGTTGTGGGAAGTCGCCTTGAGGGAATTTGTCGCCGGAGACGCTGGGGGGTCGGTCCAGTCGGAACGGGTCGTAGTCTGTGTCTGAGCTGGCTGAGAAGCTGGATCCTGCGGAGTTTGACGTGGACGGGCGGGCGTCTCCGGGTTCGCCGATGCTGAGGGGTCGAATGGCGGTTTCGGATGGTTCGAGCGGGGGGAGAGGTGCTTTGAGAGTGCTGAACCGGTTTGCTTCTATCGTCACGTCGTTCCCGTGTGAGCTTTGATCCGTGTCTGCTGAGCCACCCATTGATGGGAAAGTCCACTCCATCGTAGCGCGTCTCGCTGCTTGATCAACCTCATCCGTCGTGGGCGGTTCTGCCGGAGCCGGAGCCGGAGCTGCAGCCGGGGCTGGAGTTTCTGGGAATTTCCACTCCATTGTTGCACGTTTTGCTGTCTGGATGAAATCAGTCGTTTCGGTATTCTTTGGGGAGCCTTCCGTGTTCGCGAGGTTGCTTTGACCCTCGTCTGCGGGTGCTGCCTCTGTTTCTTGTGGCACGAAACTTGGGAACTTCCAGTCCATGGTGGGTGGTCGTGGCCCGCTTTGGGGTTGGTATGTCAAATCCTGGGACTCCCGATCGCTGCTTAGGCCACCGCTTGACGAGCGGGAGCGGGCTTCGCCGGAGTCACGGTGTTGACGACCGCTGGTCCGGTTTGCTTTAATGGTATCTGCATCAGCCAGTTGGAATGGCTGGGTTGTCGAAGCGCCCGCAGCATAGTGAGAGGAGTCAAAGGATCCGATGTCGATGTCGATGAAGGTTGATGTTACTGAGGATCTGTCCGTCTCAGTGCGGAGGGGTAAATCTGATATAGGCTGCTTCTGCTCAATAGGAATAAAGTCGTTTTTCGTCTCGTATCTGTAGTCTGGAAGTTCCTCGTTGAAAAGGCCTTCCATGGCTTCAGCACCTCGGCGGACACGCTCATCGAAATTGGCCTTTTCATCCTCTGTCATATCTTCATTCGCCACTCGTTCGAGAGCATCCGGTTCCGCGTCGTTGTTAGAGGTGGTTGGGCTGATTTTATCTTCCATTTCAGCCAACGAGGCAGCCAGCTGGTCGAGATCGATGACGGAAAACCTTCTTTCAAACCCGTCTGTAGCGCTAAAGTTCCAGTCTAATTCCAAGTCCGGGCCATCATCTGGCATCTCGGCAGCTGCAGCGCCCCCAGGGTGGAACAGGGAAATACGCTGTCCTCCCCGCTGGGACCACTGGTAGTATATGCGGACAAGCTCGCTAAGGGAAGACGTAGGATAGGCCTCTTCAGTGTTGGCAATGTACGCATGGTTCAAGATATCGTCCATGGCAGGGCGCGCAATTGGGTCCGACTCTAAAGCAAATGCAACCAAGTCCTTAAGTTCATCGCTGTACTTATCGTTTTTGAGTTTTGGAGCGTTTCGGTTCAATTGCCTTCCAATTTGCATTCGCTCGCGAAGGTTGGCATTTGGGGGGTTTCCTGAGGCGAACTCGAATAGGGTGCATCCGTAAGCCCATACATCGATCTAGAGCAGTCAGCAACTTGTGAACGTCTCCAATATTCGGCAACACGTACCTCGCTGCCGTACTGATGGGCTTCGCCGCGGGTAGAGAACATCTCGGGTGGCATCCAGTGAGGTGTCCCAATCCAAGTAGAGCGCTTGTCCATTTGCGACTGAAGAACACCCGCCACTCCGAAATCACAGATCTCGAGTCGGCCCTCTTCGTGGATTAAGATGTTGGCGGCTGCGTTTGTAGGTTTAGCGCATGTCCTAGTAGGCTTCATTGATAAGATGGAACAAACCTTTGATGTCTCGATGGATGATTCCAGCATTGTGGATAGCACGCAAGCCAGCAGCCAATTCGCGAGCGATGGGGATAATGAACTTTTCATCAAGCCGATCACCTGTGGCTCGCATCTATAAACACGTCAATAAGAAGGCAATCAAATTGAATACTGGCCTTTTGAGAAAAGTAGATGTTCCAACCTACCAAGGTTCTGACACTCCCGCCAGGGCAGTACTCGCAAACTAGCCACAGCTGTGAGTGAATAGAGATAGCCTCAATCAGTTCATTAATGTTCTTTGCTCCTGAGTCTTTAACTTGCTTCATGACTTTCGTCTCATGGATAAATTCTTTGATAGAATCATCTTTGAAATCTCTCAAGGCCTTGTAGTCCAACGTGTCAACATCCATCACCTTGATTGCAACGACCTGGCGCGAGGGAAGTTGGTGTCCCTTGTAAACACGACCGTAAGACCCCTTGCCAATCAACTCCTCAAACTCGTAAGGTGGCATCTCCGTTTTAGCTCTGCGGCACATCTCCTGCACTGCGGCGGCTTGCTCGCGAGCCAGTTTGATTGCTTCCGCTTTATGCTTCGTAATGGCCGCCACGGCAGACGTGGGGTCCAAAAGCTGTGAAGCACGGGAGACATCCATGATGGATGGTCAGGGTCGATGGATCCGAGTGGAAGGCGAATGCTGTTCTCAATGTGTGAGCGAGTTATTGAAAGCATGCAAGGGTGATCTGAGGAAACAATCGTTCGACAGGCGTATGGTAACACCACGTATTCGAGGTAACAGAAAATATAATGCCCTCTGGAATTCGAGAGTCAGAAACAGAATCTGATAGGGGTCGTTCTTGTGAGATAACGCAGTATATGGAGGGTCCCCCCGGTGATTCTACACCGAACCAGGGGACCGCTGGCGGATGGTCGTGTTTACACAACACTTCCACTATTTCAATAGAAGCGGGGAGATGTGTCACTCACTGCTTGATCCTAAACAGTAAACTCTGCAGTCCTTGCTTTGTAATCTATAATTCTACTAAAATTGGTATAGAACCTGCCAATGTGGATTTAATCAGTATGAGGGTAGCAAAAGGAAGAAAAACCACTTACAGGGCTCGCAAAGCTCTTATCCACAGAGAGACAGATGAATATAGAGAAACTCAGTTGCTCTTATTCCCCATGCATATATTCAATGATGCAGAGAGATGGTCTGCTAGGCAAAATCTTCGATTGATTTTATTAGAGCTGGGTGCTATGGCACATGTGTTGATATGGCAATACCCAGGCTGGTGTAGGCAGATCTGAAAGGCGTCTCAGAGATATGCGAGGACCGTTTTAGAGATGTGCAGAAGGTTAAGTCGTTAATTCTGTCAAGTTTGCGGAGCATGGTAAAAGCCCGTTAGCCAAATGTATGTAGTTCATCGGTGGACAGTAGATTGTACACGAAGTCAACAGCGCGTAAATAGATTGATTTACCAACCATACAAGAAATATATGCTTGATTAAAATTACTCAGAAGTAAAAGCATATATCACAAAGAAAGTCTTCCAATGATGGCGTAAGTCACTTAATGCGGAGACAAATCTTTGCTCAGATCGTCTATCAGGATGATTATGAGCTCTGAAAATCTACATGCTCGGTCAGCATTGCTACTATATAACCTCTATTTTGATGCCATCATGGTAAGGAAGATTGAGGAATCGTTGTGTGGTCAAGATTGGACATATCAAGTATCAACAGGTATTCTCCACCGACTGCCCCAGGTCACGTGAAGATAGACAGTTCAGCTCCAGGAGAAACATCGGGAAACGAGGACGTGAAAACAGTGCGAATGAAAAGCCTCTCGTGGGGTTCGAGAGCTGGAAATATGAACTTCAATAATAACTTACTGTCATAAAATCTCCGTGATCTCCTTAAGTACTGCCCCTCGTCGGACAAGGCGATGCAAAAATGAATATGTAAAAGAAAAAAAGAATTCTAGACGCGTAAAAACAAATCTGGTATCACAATCTGGAGCAAAAAAACACTAAATTGACAAATGCATCTTCATCGTTAAGTCGCGGTCGCTAAAATTAGGCAACTCCGGTTTGTCGGTATCCCCCCGAGGGCATTAATATTGATAGTAATCCGTAGGTATTGGCAGCAGTAATGTTAGGTTGGGGTTGAGGGGACGTTCGATTAAAGTTCCAGACAGATCACGTTACTGCCGATCTCGGCGGAAGATCATTTTCACCGTTGACATAGGGAGATGAGGAAGTTAATTATTACTGGTTTGTTTCTTTTTGCCTTTCATACCTTGAGATAAATTACTTTATATCTCTTATGTGCTTTGCTTTATTACTTCTTTATGTTTCTCTCTGCTACAAATATATATAACAAGTTAGACGAACTATCATCTCAAAAGTGTGTTCGAATGACGGCCAAAAGTGAAATTTTATGTAGATGCTAGCGGCCGATAGCCGATGCGACTATGTACACAGACCAATCACCAAGATGAACCAATTTTCCTTGCCCAAGATATGCCAGTTTTGTTAAGTTTTTCCCTGCGCGTTTCTCGTGATAATCTAGACCACAAACTAAAATGACATCTTTAAGACCAAAGATTGTCGGATTCGATATGATAAGCCAACCCCTGTCTATAAGAGATAAGTGTCCCAAGTCGTCAATATTTACAGACGAAATTGGACCCGTAGGGCATCACCGAAGCGCTTAATGGCCTCTTCGATACTCTCCGCGCTCGCAGCGGCGAAAGTAGCGCGGAAGAACATGCTTTCCTCGCGCAGTCCGGAAGCCGTGAACCAGCTACCGCGCGAGACGAGGACACCGTTGTCAACCGCAGCTTGGAAAATCTCTTGCTCGATGGCTTCATGGGTCTTTCCAGATGCCAGACCCGGATGCTTTTGCCAGTCGACTTGGATCCAGTGCTGTATATACGTTAGCTTACTACTGCCGTGAAATATGGTGCCAAAGAGAGAGGGAATCACTCACGAACATCCCCGCGGCAGGGGGGTTCCAGCTAGCAATTTCACGTGGAAGGTGTTGTTCACACGCGTGGACCATGGCGTCTCTGCGACTGGTATAAGACAGTCGGATGTCAATCAGCCAATCGAGATAGCCGGAATGGCCCCAGTGTTCATCCAGAAGCTTGAAGAATGCGATCTGCGAGAAACCGCTGGGGTTTTGGGAGGAGGTCTCGCAGTTCCGGATGAATCTTTCGATGACTTGTTCCGCAGCAACGATCCAGCCGGTGCGAGATCCGGGGGAGAGGACTTTCGAGAACGATTCAAGCCGAATGACACGACCGTCGACATCCAGGCTCAAGTAAGATGGAATAAGGGATTTGATGAAGTCATCGTGCGTCTTCGGGGGTGGGACAGGCTCAGCGTCAGCTCCGGTGTAAGGTTGCATCTGCAGGAAATAATACGGCTCATCCTCCACGATAATAACGTCGTGCTTCTGCGCAACCTCGTAAATGGCCTTCCGTCGCTCGGCTTGCTGGGTGGCGCCGGTAGGGTTCTGTCCAGTAGGGATAGTGTAAAGCACGAAAGGCTTGCGAGCGCCCCGAGCTGCCTCGTCCCAGCTGCTCAGTACGTCGTCGAGAGACCCAGGGAGCAGACCTTGCTCGTCCATCTTGATAGCTACGACATTGACACCCTGCGGGAGAACGGTCTCCTGGGCGCTAGAAAACGTATATTCTTCCATCATGATATAGTCACCTCGGTTGCAAAGCATTCTGAGTACCGTATCCCAGGCATAGGTGCTACCGGCGTTCAAGCAGCATTGCCAGTCCGCATACGGGGGGTTGTGGATGATCTAGGCACAGTTAATCACCACCTAGGGCTCTCGTCTTCTGGGAATAATACCTCTGTGTGCTCCGTCACAAACCTAAGCAGCTGGGGTGCTCCTACTGCCTGTCCATAGTTGAGGGCAACCTCGAGATCTGTAAAGTCAGGACCCACACTTCTACGGTGGATTCTAGGGGCGAAACGGACCGTACAGGCTCTTCCCATCCCGGACATCGCCCTTGGCCGAGGTGAGGACGGTGCCATTTTCACGGGTCGCTTCAGGACCGAACCCCGGTGGCGTCGGAACCTTGATGCTGAGTTCTTGGAAGGGGAAATATTCCGGAGACGGGAGACCACCGCCCAAAGAGATGAGACCTATTCGGGACGGGCATTAGCAAGTCACCGACGGCGAGCTAACGGAGCGTCCACAAGCAACGAACCCGGGTTTTTGAGGTATTTCGCAGCACCCTTCAATGTCGATACCTATCCGCGCCATTCATTTTAGCCATCATGTGCGTACCCAGACGTTGTGTATGTAATTGAACGGACCTTGCGGGCCTGTGATTCGATGGAGAAGATGTCTAGCGGGGAGAATTAACGAATGTTCCATCGGGACAGAGAATAGCGAATCGATGCGGAGTCATGACTTACGATCCCAACGTTTAGCCTTGGGCTTCGTGTAGCACGCCTAGAAGAAGCAGAATGGTGGTCAGTTCGGCGATCATCTTTGTGTCGGTTGCGCATGGAAGTCGCGTGCATACCGGACTTTTAAACATGTCACTGCTGGTAGACGGAGCAACGCCGGTGGGCACCTGGGGCCCGTTGGCCCTCAGCGCGGCGACCCCATCGACAGTCAGTGGCATGGCAGCGGACTGCTGGCCCTTTGCCTCGTCCAATGTGGCTGAAGGACTCATTCTCGAGGGTGGTGTTATCGAATAGTATGTAGCTACCACCGCTTGTCGGAGCTATTGGAATCGTGAAAAGATAAGACGAAGGAAGAATTGTCTAAATCGCGTAATGTAGAAGTGACAAATTGTGTACCACGTTGAATTTCCAAAAACCAACAATGGGTTTGAAAAGAAGGGCGCGGGGAAGTAAAATAGGTGAAAGAGTCACGACCGCAAAGAGCCGAATGGATTCGGAGTCATGCTTTTCCCGCCTCGCCCACTTTCGGAGGTAAGATTTGGTACCTCCGCCCTTGTACCCTGTAACGTGGTGGTTATCGGGCGGGCCATCCGTTCGACCAACATTGGCCACCGACCCACCAGACTCCGGTTGATTCAAACTCGATACACGAGCCAAGGGATCACTGTTGTGGTATTGATCTTCCATTTTTTGTTTATGTTATCTAATAGAGCCATTGAGCTGCATCATCTATGGTTCGGTAACTATATCCCAATGCAACTGTAGTCACCTGCAGGGCGTGTGCGCGGGGAAGATGAAAAAGTCCCACCGGTACGGTCGGAGTAATCCCGGATACATCCATCTGGATGTCAGGTGTCGGGCGGAACCATTCCTCCGCCATCGGCTGCTAGTATTCTAAAGGATATATTGGTCTATACGGGCCAACCATGACAGGCACATATATTAATGATGAAGGCAGGACGAATAGAGAACGTTGACACTGCAGCGTGCACCCGGCTATGAAAATAAGCTCTGGTTAGTCCTGGTTGTTAAAAGGGCTGTTATCGGCAGACCCCGATCAACCCCGCGCGCCTAGATAAGGCTATCGCCGGCATCGGCGCAAGGTTATCCGCGTCACATCGCTTTCGGGGTCTCATGATGAGTTGTAATAAGTTAGATATCTATTCTGCTCTGCCAGAGGAATCATCTGGGCCTTTGAGGATGAAACTTTCAGGCTGGTGTGGTAATGGTCCTGCAAAATCCATCTCCTATGTTTCATAGTTCTTCCACAGATCATAACCCCCCTCGTTAATCCACCCAGCAAGCTGATAACCATGAGTTAGGAGCTGGTCTAGAATAATTCGAGATGTAAATAGAGATGAATCTATGGCGATACAAGGCTCGCACTCTACAAGCGTGTCAGAATCTCTGTTATTTGCAAATACCCAGCTTAGCAGTAGCCTCTATACCTCCCCTCATGCCGTACTGTTACTAGAAGCCGTACTGGGCTCGGGCTATCTACAAAACCAAAAGTGTCACGACTTATCTCATAGCCCAATGGTGATTGCTCTTGTCTTATTCCAACCCTACTAAGTTTCTAGGTATCATTCAAGACTAGACTGAATAAAAACAGACAAAAGACTCCCAATCATTTGAGCGCCACATCCTATCCAAACCCATGACATACAACATCCAATTGCAACTGCAGGAACCCAATACATCACGACTCTCTCAACCCATGATTCTCCAACAACCGAACCAACGCCGTATACCCACGTTTAGACGCATAATTCACAGGCATCATACCGTCAGAATCACAAGCCTTCGCATCAGCCCCTTTCTCCAAAGTAGCCTAACAATATTCAAGCACCCCAAGTCCGCCGCCCACGAGACCAACGGCCGATGCAAATGCTCATCTTCAGACGCAGGGTCCACACCCCGCGCAATAAGCCTACCCACCAGCCACACATTGTTCCTAACCACAGCCGCATGCATTGCTTTGATCCCCTCCGTGCCCAGATCGGCACATCTATCCAGCAGCATGCCGACAATCTCATTGCAGCAGTACCCGGCAGCAAACGCCAACGGCGACTTGTTGCCCTCGCTGGGGATATACAGCGAATTAGCGCCCCGTTCCAGAAGCAAGCGTATCAAGGCCTCGTCACTCCGCCGCACGGCGTAGAATAGCGGTGTGTGAGAGTTGACGTGTCCGGGGGTATCAACGGGGACGCCTCGGTCGAGCAGGAACCGAACGAGCGTTGTGTGGCCGCTGAGCGCCGCGTACACGACTGCCTGGTTCTGGGTATCTGACATAACGGTCGTGTGGTATCGTTCCAAGTGCTCTATCAGCGCCTCCACGATGGTGGTGTGGCCTCGCAGGGCGGCGATGGTGATCGGGGTTGCGTTTAAGGAGTCGGGTCGCGTTGGATCTGCTCCGTGCTGTAATAATTCTCGCACTACCGCTACGTGCCCTTTGTTGGCGGCTATCATCAGCAGTGTTGAACCGCGGCGGTCGGTCCAGTCTGGGTGTGCGCCTCTGAGGAGTAAGGCTTTGACGACTGTTGCGTGGCCGTGGAGCGCTGCGTGGACGAGGGGGTGATCTGGGATTTGAGGTTCTTGTTCTTGACATATGGCTGGCTGCTTTGAGGGCGGTTCTTTCGTCTCTTCTAAGCTTTCTGGTAACGTTGTGGTAATCTGCGCTCCTTGGTCAAAGAGTTTCTCGAGAGTTGGGAGTTGCCCGTTGGCGGCGGCCCATGTTAGGGCTGAGCTTTGTCGGTGTTGGACATTGTGGCGATAGAGGAGAGGGTTTAACAGCTCATAAAGCTGCCTGTTGCCTTGTACCAGGACATTGATGTCTCTTTCCGCAAGAAGGAACTCAGCGATGTATAGGATCAATTCACTGGGCAGTTGCAGTAAGGACATCGTCACTCATATCGAGCGTTCAGGGACTGAAACACCTGGCAAGTAGGCAGTATAGAAGGAGACGATGGCAAACTCTCGTCGTGCTATTTTTGCTTTGGGTTTTTCCAAGCCATAATATAGGGGTAATACTGTATATGGTAGGTATGGTAGCATTCACTGTGAACGCTTCACCCTGGATAACCAAAGTCTTGCAAGTAAAGCCCCGGTCTGCTTTGTCGAACCATGGCATTACTTCTTGAATTTGCTTCTTTTCTTAATCTTGTAAATCAGGTGATTCTCCCTTGCTTTACCTGCGTTCTCCATGGTCGAGACTCAGTGTTGGCAGGTAATAGTTAGCAGTAACCACCCAGACTATCCCACCCAGAAAGCCATGGCTTGGTGAACTGTGGAACCTCTTTTATAATATCACCTGCCTTCAAAGCCTGATTGACCAGTAAGATTCTAGCAGCTATATTGGAGGCGCACAGTCCAGCACATCTGGGATTGCATATTGTACGAGGGCAACCCTGCCAGCCCAACGGGTCTTGATTGCTGTCATTCACCAGTGCCGACGGATCAATCTTCTAAAAACCCGCTCAATAGCATACTTGATGTTCTCTGTTTTCCTTATTTTCCGTTAGTCCAAATTCCTGGACAAAGAATTTACAGCTACACAGCACTAAAAGCTCGTGCTTGTCGAGACTCGGTGCAGGGTTCTGCGCCGCAAAACGAACCCGTCTTACAGAACAGCATGGTTTCTTTGTTGCTCTCCCCCAATTGGCTGCTGTGGAAGAGGCTGAATCTATTTCAATGCAACTATTGACACGCTATGGGGGGGCTAGGGTACAGGGGTGGTGCCACCAGATTTCTTGATTTGCCTCACCTTATCCACAGATCCTTGCACAAATTGGACCCACTGATCATCGAGCAGGGGGAAATCCCACCACTGCTGGTTACCTTACAAGGGAAGGTCCGTGGTATTTCATCGGTGTCGCATCGAAGAGTGCGTTGGCTGTCGTCTCGGTACGTTCCGGGAATCCGTCAAAGGATCGAGCATAGGTCGCGACCGAGTGCGCCACAAGCTACAAGGCAATTTGGTCAGTCTGGGTCGTCATCAGCCGCAAGAAAAATGACTGTTTCTGTACCTTTGTGTTCAACTCCCACGCGGTCAAATTTACGTTTCCAATATTGTCGCATAGCTGGTGATAGCATGGATCGTACCACTCTCCCGCGTGGCCACCGAACATCTTTTCTTCCTCCGGCGTCTTGACTCCCTCGGCGCCCGTTGCAATACCGCCGCCTGGGATTCCATGCTTAATGAACGCATCGTAATCGCTACGCCCGTCAAACGGGATATACGTGTAATTGAACCCATGTGCCTCGTAGAAATCGGTGTAGAGATCGCGCAGCTCCTCTGAGCCGACAGGGTTGACCGCATTGGTGGCATTGTAGACCTGATATGCAAAGTTTGGAGAGCCGAGCATGTCGTAGTCCATGAAGAGCCGGATCTTTTTGTTCTCCTCGGCTGGGAGAACTGAGACGTAATAGTCCGAACCCAGCAGACCTTCTTCCTCCCCGGCCCACCACGCGAAGCGCACGCAGTTGTTAACCCGGAAGTTGATCAGAAGCGTGGCGAGCTCCAAAAGCGAAAGGCTACCAGAACCATCGTCGTTGATACCCGGACCTTCCGACACGCTGTCGCTATGGCCACCGAGCATCACGCAGTTATCGGGATCGCCTTCCGTTGTCTGGGCGATGATGTTCGTGGTGAGGATCCTCTCGACCACTGCGTCCATGTAGGCAATAGCGTCGACCTTTTCCCCGTTCTGGAGTTGTTTCAGAATGGGAGCGGCGTCGGAATCGGATATACCAAATGTAGCCACATGGTCAGGAGTCGGTGTTCCCAGCGTGCCACTGACGGAACCTTTCTCGTTGTTATATACGACGGCCGCGATCGCGCCGGCTTTGCCGGCCAGTTCTGACTTGGTGCCAAACGGACAGTCACCCCGGCTAATGAAAGCGACGGCGCCTTCCAGAGTAGACGGATAGTCTGATGCATCGCAGCCAAAGTTGGACACAGCTACCAGTGGCCCGTACACGGGCTGTTTGTGTTTGGTCGGGGGTGTCAGCCCCATTGGCTGTGCCGATTTGGGAACTTCATGGCCAAGCACAAGGCGCGACTCGAAGACATCACCCGCGACAGCAGGAAATGACTGGTTTGTGATCGTATAGTAGTCCCCCAGGTTATTCAGCGTAGAATAGATGTAGTCAATCGTGCCAAGATGTCCTAAACGCTGGGTTAGTAAGGGCAATTATCACGATTTGTGGAACGCACATCGCCAGTGACGATACCTTTACTTCCAATGACTCGGGTCGGATGACCGTATTCGCTCTCCCCCAGTTCCGCGATCTTGTACAGATCTTTGGCTCTCTCGAACAAGTTCTCGGCATGGACCTTTGCTTGGAATGCGGAGGAACTGATCAGCTCCCGCTCAGCCAAGGGAGCTTGGGATTCAGAGAATCGCTCCCACTGGATGAGAGGGACTTGCAGGGCACCCACGTCTGCTCCCAACAGCACGAGGGGAGATGCCAGCTTAAATAGTGTAGTCCGCATGATGATAACGGACAAGAGACGAATAAATGAATGGTTAAGGTTGCCGTCCGAGACAAGCGGCATGCACGACTTTATTGGAATCAGCCGAGGGAGGCTGGGGTCGGCGGTAAACACTGCCGACTGATAAGCGATAAGAGAGAACTGATAATACATATCATGTGGAGCATTCCCATTCAACTAACTCATGACCAGGGGGGTATATTCCAATATTGCCTCTTTCAAGTTGATTTTCATCTTATTAGATCCTCTCTATCTTACTTATCCTGTTACTTACCCTTATAGACTTATTGAATATATATCTTATATACTATTATATACTTAAAGTTATAATAATAGTTATCATTACTCTAAATCAATTAGTGTGTCATTATCCAACCTGAAAACTTGAACTGAAACCGGCCAAAACCAGAGTGTCATCACTAATCCATAAAACTCGCACCAAACCGCACCGAACCCCCAATGCTTCAAGTTCAGTGGGGGTCATGGCTTTCAATATCAGATTACCCTGTAAAATATATGGACAAACACCACGGTCTCCTTACATCCGCACTCCGCCAAATTCGTACAGAGTACTCCGTACACATCGGACATGCTACAGAACTGTCCTCACTGCATCTCTATAAAGTAACAATATTACAGGGCCTCGCCAGGCGGCCACCTGGCGAGACAGCCATATTTGCAATAACCTAAACTTAGAAATACAGTTTTAAGCCTGGTGATTCTTGGTAATTTATCACCTGGTAATATCACGAGGCCAATGCCCAATGTAATGAATTTCTCTAGTAGTTTCATCCCTTGCTTGGCTGCCTACTCAGTAGATGGCGGCTTATATACCTGGAAGTTCCCGCCCTTTTCTGTTGGAAAGTGCATCACACTTCACTCCAAGTCACTGATACCCTCGAGTTCCAGGTCATAAAGTAAAAGGCTTAGTCGAGCTCACGCACAGCAGGTAGTCTTTTTAAACAACCAGCCTATCACTGCAACGGAGATCAAGCACTTTGAACAAGGTCATGGGGTAGTACATCGAGTAATACTCAATCCGAATGTCCATCATCCAAGTATTCCATCAAGTATCACCACGGTCATTGTTAAACAACAGAAGGATGGATGGGAAGAGGAATTCAAGAATGAGAAGGAAGCATATGACAAGCTGAAATCTCTTCAGGGAACTGTAATTCCAGAACTCTTTGGTCAAGGTTTCTACAATGGACTCCCAGCGCTTATTCTCTCGGATATTGTCGGAGTCACTCTGCGAGAACTTGCCACTGGCGAGGCTAATGTTGAAGAACAAGATCTGAGGCATCAATTACAGGCAATGTTTGGAACCCTATCCAAGTTTAATGCCGTGGTTTGGGATTCGTCATTGGATAACATCATATTCTGCAACAACGGGAGAATTATGCTTGTGGACCTCGAGCATTTCAAGTTTCCTTCCAAACCTAAACCTTGGGAGACAGAGATAAATTCGGGAAACGTGGGTAATTTGATGAGCCAATTTAAAGATGCCAAGAATCCAAATCGTCCGTCTACACCTCCGAAGATGTTCAATGTGCTCAAAAGGGTAAAGGAGAATGGCTTGTATGATATAAAGGAATGGCATACTGGTGCTATAGAAATGGCCATATTTCAAATCATGGACAGCTACTTCCGGTATATATATTCTGAGTCACTGTAGCTCACGGTTGGATTATTCATGTAGGTATATATCCCATATTGGGGACCATCGAGAATATACTTTTGACATACCTTAAGGAGTAGCTACAGAGTAACTACACAACGACAACACCCAACTGGTTCCTACCCCAGATATGGCCCCAGAAGTAGCCAAGGAGTATAAATTTAGCGGATGAATAAGAATACATATTTACCATGTATCTACGGTTTATTTGCTCATATTCAATACAAGTTATTCACAGAAGTATACCTTCAAGTCTAGTTTCTAGTACTATAAACTAGTCGTTATTCAAGTATATAATACCTTTATTTATATGATTTTAATTTGATATTTAGTTCTATATTTATGTATTATAAATGTCAGGATAAGGTGCTTAATATTGGTCATATTCACATCTGAATCGGTCCATTTCCCCACAGTTTGCTGTGGGGTATTGCACGATGCAGACCACGGAGATAATTGAATTGAAACTCTTGCTTCCCTACAATTTAGGGGGGATAGCAAGTTATTTATATCTAAGAAAGTCAAAAGGGATCATATAAGAGAAGAAGCGGTGAATTGGCGTGTAGCTATAAGTGGCACTGCCTCATTGAATTCTTCGGGTGTGAAGAATAAGCCAATCTTTGATGCAAGATTATCAGGTTGAGGAGTGAAAGTATTGCATTGTGCAATACCAAAGGTCACTGGGATGAATCCCTGGGTTTTTTCACGTTCCTTTTCTAGCCCTGTCTCAGGGTTCCCACATGAGCATAAGAGACGGAGCTTTACATTCACGTCACATCCATCTCTTCGCGGTTCGATAACGGAATTCCAACAACAGACATCCGTGTGGGAGCCCTGGGCTTGTCAATTATCTCACAGTTCCTGGGCCGAGGAATTTTTTTCTGATATGTTCAGGATACCTTCACTGGAGCTGTGCGACAAATCGGTCCCAAAGGGCAGAGGGGGTTTCTAGAGGGCCCCACGTTTAAAGTAGAAACACCTTTCTATTCTTCTTTGAAAGATGATGTTGAATATCAACATCCAAGGCTCTATCATTCGACAATTGGTAATTTTGGTCTAGTGGTCGAGAATTAGATGCCTTGCAGGTAATCCCTCAAAAGTAAGGATAAAACCGTCCTCCCACTTGCGGGGTCCCTCGCGCGTGGTCAACATGTTGAGTATCTATGGCCTCTGCAAGCTTCGATACTGTTTTCCTGGGTAAATTTTTTACATGACGGTCAGCTATAGACATAATCTCTGAAGGGGAGGGATGTGCTATTTACATGGTCTGCGTTGCTCCAAGCTTTGCTTGGAATTACCGGCAGATGCTGGTAGTCCTGCCGGGGAAATCCCTGCAGATGATCGGATGGTAGTAGATGGTTTGGAGATAATCAAGTTGATTTCCGGATTGCATCTGACCAGAGAAGAAATGAGGTATGTGAGGAAGAGGAAGTTACAAGTCACTTGACCTGGCACCGGCATTCAAGGTTTGGCCACATACATAAGGAAACAAGGCACCTTGATATATTAGACTCAGCTAGAGAAGTTTGACTGCAAGAACAGGTCTTTGAAGACCAGCAGAAGCACAAGAGATTACTATAATATATAATATAAGTCATAGTCTTGTTTCCTGGACTTTCTCTTCACTTTTTCATCTACCAGCCTAGTGTTTCTTGATACTTGTCTATGCTGTATATTTCCCATTTATTTTTATACATGTTATCTATCTTCTACATTTACGGTTTTAAATTGACTTCTCTTACTCTGTTTCATCTCTCCCTTGATCATTGGAGCTTAGTCTATTCTATTCTTATTCCTGAATGTAGCACAGATATTCCTGGGTACTTCCAGCTCGCCCTCGGTATTGAGCACTTCATCAGTGTCTCACTCACTCATTGCTACTGATGTTCTAATGCCAATAAATTCCACTGCTACTCTAGTCCTTGTTGGTCTCCTCACTGAGAAGGGAAACAGCCTCAGTGAATTTGACCCTTCGCGATAATCTCCCTATTCAAACCCCACTTCTTCGGATTTCTGTTCCTGCTCACCGGGGCCCTACAGAACAATCAGACCTGATAGCTGATCTGCGGACTTCCACTGAACCAAATAATGAGATGCTGACTCCTCTCAACAGAACAGAAATGCTAACCACGCCGGGAAAGCATGCACATACTGATAATGATACGTTACAAACCAAGAACAAGACATAATACCCAACGAGACCTAGATTTGGGCCATGTCACCTTCTCAGGGTAGCAGGAATTATGTGTTATAACATGAACCCCAAACCAAAACGCCCGCACGTACACAGTATTCTCACGAAGGCGATAGAGGACATACGAGAAGTTTTAGAACTTGTTGGGACATAATGAATGAACATATCGATCAGAACAGATTTGGTCACGAGGAACAAGGAAAAAAGATTAAAAGAGCCCTCACGCTGCAGGTGAAGCAGACCTTGACAGACCTTGAAGGGAAAGTCCCAACGCGTAGATCCATCTCAACAAGTTGAGACATGCTTACTTCAGTGGTGTTTTCAACCTTATTTCTTCTTGTGCATTCACAAGATAGAGAATGACGGCAGAGTTCTGACAGCGTTCTTGTTTGTTGACTCTGTATTTTCAAACCAGTTCATTGTGTTCATGAAATTGAGCTTAGTTGCTACGTTTTGATTTGATTGTGACCTACTTTTTTTTTTTCTAAGTTTAGCGTTTTTTGTTCTAAGATCATCCCCAGGTATGTCAAGGCCGACTAGGCCTTCGCATACCTTATTCGTAGCTGTCAGGGCTTCTAGTCACGGATGAAAGGGAATAGTCCCCGCCGTTTCCCCCCAGAATTAGGAATGCAGCTCTTTTCTTCCTTTCGATAAATCCCCCTACTTATGTCTATTAGTATATGTACTCCCAAATTAAATATGTATATAAAATGTCAAATTTTATAGATAATAATTATCCTATATCCTCGATCTTCTGTCGCAAATAGGGGGCTTTTTGACCAGCCATCACCGGTATCGTCGCCTGGTGGTCCTGTTCATGATTATTAGGACCTCGCTTCTTCTTGACCGGTCCTATTCGGAACTCCCTAGGTATGTATAAATACCGCTCACTCTCATGTCTAAATTGTAAAGGAAGCAAGGAGCTCAATATCATTCATTCCGCGTCCAAATCGGCCTATTTCTCACATCTTTTCATAAGATTCTTGAACTCCATCTGGCGGGAACTGCATTGGGACTACACACTAAAACAGTGGATCCACCACCCACGAGGCGAATAAATTGGACAGCATGGTAAGTATAACCAAGACGTATTGAATTACTTAGATCCAACAGCCAGTAGTGCAAAACTTAAACCATCAAGACAGCAAAGAGCGATTCTTCCTGGGGTACTACGTAGTAGTGACCCCGCATAGCAGCGGAATTCGTCCGACAATTCGGTAAGGGTTAGTGCAGTGGGTGCCTCGGAGTTAAGGCCGATCTTCGAGTATCACTACTCAACGAAGCTTAAAGCAGGGTTCAACTTCCCCGTTGAACGGATTTTATTCTGCTTCTGCTTCTTTGTACTCCCCGTCATTCTCCAATTTTCCACGACAGTCTGTGGATTGACTTACAATGTATGTGAATGAACCATATTGTTGAGGTTCCTCGATTTCCCGGTACTGCCAAAAGCGGCAAAGCTAAGACGCAGACAGGGTATATACTGCATCGTTCGCCTTTTTCGAGGCACTATGGGAGGTATGTCTGTCGATAAGATCTTCTGGTTTTGACTTGTTTGTGCTGGAACATCGAGTTAACTGGCTTTAGGCTGGCGTCACTCATGCCTTTGTTAACCTGGGCTCTGACCACCCATCGATCCTCGAGGCTATGGTCAAAGGTCAAAAGGAAAAGCCAAATGAATTCCCGAAAATCATCACTTGTCCCAATGAGGTAGGTTGGTCAATGTTTGATCCCATTCGGTGCAGCCCAGCGCTTGTAGCATCTCGGACTTTGTCGGCTGTTTCTGCTTGAACCTTCGGCTAACCCCACATCTTATCTCCATCTCCGCAGATGGTAGCACTGTCCATGGCAGACGGTTATGCTCGCTTGACGGGCAAGCCGCAGTGTGTCATTGTCCATGTCGACGTCGGCACCCAGGGCCTGGCCGCCGCCGTGCATAACGCTTCCTGCGGCCGAGCGCCAGTTTTGATCTTTGCCGGACTGTCCCCTTTCACTATCGAAGGGGAAATGCGCGGTTCCCGTACAGAGTACATCCACTGGATCCAAGATGTACCCGACCAGAAGCAGATCGTTTCCCAGTACTGCCGGTACTCCGGGGAGATTAAGTCAGGCAAGAATGTCAAGCAAATGGTCAACCGCGCCCTGCAGTTCGCTACCAGTGACCCCAAGGGGCCAGTTTATTTGTGCGGCGCTCGGGAAATCATGGAGGAAGAGCTTGTCCCCTACAAGGTTGACGCGAATGTGTGGAGCCCTGTCGCGCCGTCCGCCCTGCCGTCAGAAGGCGTGGAATTGATCGCCTCCGAGCTCGCTGCCGCAAAGGCACCTCTAGCCATCGTTGGCTACTCCGGTCGAAATGCACGAGGCGTTGAGGAGCTAATCACCTTGGCCGATACATTCAAGGGCCTCCGTGTGCTGGACACCGGCGGTTGCGACATGTGCTTCCCTGGCGACCACCCTGCCTCTCTGGGCATGCGATATGGGAATCACGAGGCCATCAAAACCGCCGACTTCATCCTCGTGGCAGACTGCGATGTCCCCTGGATCCCAACCCAGTGCAAGCCGTCTGACTCGGCAAAGATCATTCACGTTGATGTTGATCCGCTCAAGCAGCAGATGCCCGTCTTTTACATCAACTCCTCGGCGACTTTCCGCGCCGAGTCCGCCACAGCGTTCAAGCAGATCAACGAATACGTTGCCTCCAACCCCTCTCTCCGAGACCTCGCCACTTCCCCGGAGAACCTTGCCCGCGGCCGCCGCCGCGAAGAAGGGTACAGGAAACAGCGCCAAGCCACCGAAAGCCTCGCCGTCGTCCCGGCAGGTGGTGCCACCGCCCCGCTAAACGCGTCATACCTCATGAGCCAGGTCCGACAAGGCTGCCCAACCGACACAATCTGGGCCGTCGAAGCCGTGACACTCAGCCCAATAGTCGCAGACCAAGTCGCAGCGACCCACCCCAACTCCTGGATCAACTGCGGCGGCGGCGGCCTGGGCTGGTCCGGCGGCGGCGCGCTGGGCATCAAGCTCGCGACCGACATCCAGCACGGCGGCTCCAACAAGGGCAAATTCGTCTGCCAGGTCGTCGGCGACGGCACCTTCCTCTTTTCCGTCCCGGGGTCCGTCTATTGGATTGCCAAGCGGTACAATATCCCCGTGCTTACTATCGTTCTGAACAACAAGGGCTGGAACGCGCCCCGGCGCAGCATGCTTCTCGTGCACCCCGAGGGTGACGGCTCGCGCGCGACCAACGAGGATCTAAATATCTCGTTTGCGCCCTCGCCTGATTATGCGGGTATCGCGAAGGCGGCGTCTGGTGGGACGGTGTGGGCTGGCCGTGCTGCCACCGTCGCTGAGCTGGGCAGGTTATTGCCCGAGGCTATCAAATGCGTACAGAGTGGGACGGCTGCTGTTTTGGAGGCGCAGTTGGATGGCACGGCGGGGAAGTATGTGCAGAAGAGCAGTCTTTAGGCGGAAGTATCCCAACCCAGCCTCCGTTAGGCGGCCTTGAGTATCCCTTCATTTGGGGACTTCAATTGGCTATATGTGATGTACTGTACAGGTGAATACGCGGGGGATAAAGCTGTGGATAGCTGAATGAATCATATGACTTGGTTTTACTCTCCAAGTGTGTTCTCGCTTCGGGATGTGACACGACAGCAAGATCGGGTGGGGTTGTGTCTCATGCATTAGCTTGATAAACTGCATTCTTTTTGACTTGCCGCTTGGCGCTTGTGCCGTATCAATTGATTTTTATATATCACGGATATGTGCCAGTGGATATGTCGAGGTAACTAGTGGCTTTGAAGATTGGTATCTCGAGTCTCAAAGATAAAGTAACATACAGTCAATCGTAATCACCGCTCAGTGACTTAATTTGAATATCACGGGCTTGTACTCGCTTCTTAATTTTAAGCTGACCATCGGTTCATTTCCAATCACTCGGTATATTTATACCGACGGTAACACCATAATCCCTTCAGAAAATCCCAGTCTCCAACCCAATCCATTAACTCCTACCATTCCAACCTATTCCTCCCTCAGCACCAAAATATTAAACCACTTCACAACACAAAAGAAATGACCTACGACGCCCCCATCTCAGCCATAGCCGACTACATCCACAACTATAGCATGACAGACCCCACAGCGTTCACCTCGGCGCGCACAGCCCTTCTCGATGCCCTAGGCTGCGCCATAGAAACAGCATCCAAGAGCCCCGACTGCCGCGCAATGCTCGGCCCTCTGGTCCCAGGCACGATTGTGCCCAATGGGTTCCGCGTACCGGGAACAGCATACACAGTTGACCCAGTCAAGGGAGCCTTCGACATGGGCGTTTTGATTCGGTATCTTGATCATAATGATGCGCTGGGGGGAGCAGAGTGGGGGCATCCATCTGGTATTCATCTCTCTTTACTTCCTCTTCACTCCCACCCTCGCCCCCTCTCTTGAAATTGGATTCGAGGAGCCTAACCACAAGAGCGAGAGCGAGCGCATCGTTGATGCAATCGTAAAAAGACAACCTAGGCGCCATTCTCCCTGTAATGGCGTGGCTTGCGCAGTCCAAGACACACACCCACATCGGGCCCCCACTCACAATGCGCACCCTCCTCATAGCCCTCATCAAAGCCTACGAGATCCAAGGCGTCTACCAGATGAGCAACGCCTTCAACGCTTCCGGCATCGACCACGTCATTCTTGTCAAGCTCGCCTCCGCGGCCGTCACGTCCTGGCTGCTGGGCTTGACGCACGTGCAGACCTGCGCGGTGATCTCGCACGTCTGGGCGGATGGACACCCTAGTCGTGTCTATCGCGCTGCGGGTAGCACTGTGTCGAGGAAGGGCTGGGCGGCGGGTGATGCGTGCATGCGGGCTGTGCATCTTGCGCTGTTGGTGCGGGCGGGTCAGGCGGGGATACCGCGGGTGTTGACAGCTCGGCCGTTTGGGTTTTGGGAGAGGACGTTTGGGGAGGCTGGGTTTGTGTTTCCGAGGAGATTGGGGTGTTGGACTGTGGGAAATGTGTTGTATAAGATTGTGCCTGTTGAGGGGCATGCTGTTGCTGCTGTTGAGGGGGCCTTGGTGCAGGGGGCGAGGTTGAGGGGCATGGAGAGGGAGGGGGTGGGTGAGATTGAGGTGGTTGAGGTTCGGACGACGAGAGCGGCGGATCTTATTATCAGTAAGACTGGGCCGTTGCGGAATGCGGCTGATAGGGACCACTGTTTGCAGTTTGTGGTTGCGTTGGCTTTGTTGAAGGGCGCGCCTCCTGAGGTGGAGGATTATTGGGATGGGGGACACTGGGCGACGAGCGTGGAGCTGGAGGCTTTACGGGAGAGGGTTGTTGTCGTGGTGGATGAAGGGCTGACGGCGGATTATCTGGATTTGGATAAGAAGAGTATTGGGGCTGGGGTGACGGTCCGTCTGCGTGATAGCACTGTCTTGCCGGAGGTGTTGGTGGAATATCCTGTCGGTCACGTTAAGAACCCTGCGACGGCGGCTGCTGTTCGTGAGAAGTTCTGGAAAAATATGCGTCTTATGTTCACTGATGGGGAGATTGAGGAGGTTCTGAAGGCTGTTGATCAGGACGACTTGGGTGTTGCGGAATTTGTTGGCCTCTTCTCGCGCGAAGCGTCTGCGAATTCACGGCTGTAGTACCGGTTTCTTGGGATGGCGGAGACAGAACCAGACTATTCAACGATAGTAGTATTACAGTGATGTACTATTGATTGGGTAGTGTACAAGATGTGTAAATGCGAAAACGTAGGTCATTATCGGACTCTGCCAACACCTTGTAGAGTTAAATAAACATCGGTCCCCCAACCCCAAAGACTCTGTACGGCGATGCTGCCTCCAAAGTACTCTGCATAGGCTCTGCTCAGGGGAAGCCCATACCCAAGTCCCGCAATACTGCTCAACTGGTTACTGTTGGCAGAGATCGTGTTCAGGGCATCAAGGTTGCCATTATCCGCGCCCATCTCATACTCTGCGAAAGTCGTAAAGCTGTACGACCAAATATTGGGAACCACCTCGGGAGGAATTCCGCCGCCTCTATCCCGGATTCTGATCGTGATGCTCTGCGACGACGGTGTCGAATGCTTAATCGACTCGTTTGCATCGGCAGTCCCGACGACGGTGTCCATCTGGATGCCCACATCGGTGTCGGACTGGACGACATTTTGCGGTGTCGATCTCGCAGGTAGCGGTCGGCGCTCTGCTGGTACATCCGGGGCGGCAGCGATGGTTACCTCGATGGGTTCCCGTTCATTCCCGTACTCAATCACGGCTCTGAATGCGTTCTTCAACAGCTCAGTGAGAATGTACTCTATGTGCACAGGCACATGCGCAAAAGACGCGCTTTCCTGCCCATCGATATTCACCCGTGGGCGCACACCGTATCTCAGTTCACAGATCTCTCCTACAAAGTCCTCGCATATCCGCACGATGCGCGCTGGTTGCAGAGCCGTATCGATCACACCGATATAGTTCGACGGAGCGGGGCCTTTGAACGCTTCCCGAGCGCCTTCGGGACCATTCTGTTCTGGCTGCGAGGCAAAGTGCAACGCTAGATGCTGCTCGGCAATGAGGCGGGTGCCAATCCTCGCACGCAGGTGGGTATCGAGGAACCGGGTCACTTCAGCCGGGTCAATGTACCTTCGGCATTCCAAAAAGCCGCGTGCAAGGACCGGAATCGTATTGGAGTGCGTATCCACGAGGTCTGCGAGCACCTCTGCAAACTGGTTTTCTTCTTCCAATGTTGTGACCTGACGCTTCTGATACGGCAGCAAGGTCGACAGCGAGTGGAGGTAATTATTGTATATTTCCGACACATGGGGGTTCGAAACGATGATAAACGGCAGGTTTCGCAGTGCTTCGATTCGAGATGCCAAACGGGCTGGAAGGAGAGAAAGCGTAAAATTCGCCGAAGCCAGAAGCGCATCCTTCGATAACGGTGGGCGCCCGTGTCTGAACGGCATTAGTCCATCTAATCGTCTTCAACTCCTCCAAATACCGTGGGGTTTCACACTTACTTGAGCAAATCAGCCAATGTCAATGGACGTCGACGGCTGGATGCCAGGCGTGCGACCTCATCGTTCGCTCCATGGGCAAAGGGGTAGGAAGGTGTTGCACGACGCAACCCAGGAGAAACTGAAAACCGTCGTGTTTGGGGGACAATCCCTGGCGAAATCACTTTACGCCGGATGTCGCATCTCGCAGACAGGGTCTGGAGAGCCTTGTGTATGGCCATAGTCGATAGCAGACATCCTGCGACACGCTGAGGTGATCGGGTCAAAGAATGTGGGAGGCTTAACAGCATATCTCCGAGCCCCATTCAGTCAGGTTGAACGATCGGTTGATTGGGGGAGATCGCCGCAGTCACCGCCATCACGTGTGCGCCACACCGCTCTGGGATTCGACGCGCAAAGGGCACGCACGGCAACAAACGGAGTAACTGGGGACCGCAGATCAGTACGCTCTAAACTGTCAAGGTTGGGCATACATGAAGCCCAATAGATACTACACACGCCTGCCGCGGTTAGCCGATCTTTGATTGCAGTAGTGGAACTAACTGGTTTCGGTGGGACAGGCGTCGTACTACTTCTACAGTATCCATATTATCGCGGGTTACTCCGTACATCAAGATATACTGAGAGAGGACTACAGAGTTGATTGTCAGGAGGGATCGTCAAGGATATGTATCTTTTACAAACAATCCTATCAAATAGCCTTTAGTATTGCTACTGTTTATTGATTGAGCAATGCACCCGAGCCGAGTATCCGAAGCCTTGCAGACAGACTCCGTGGTGCGGACTTTGCCTTGTAAGAAATAATATTCATAAGTCGTACATATCAGTCGGCCGCCATAGTCCATACAGGGTCTTATTTCCAGGCCTGGAATGGTTGATGGTTTTGTCAAAGCGAGTCAAACACTTTCGCCATATCTGACGCAGAGCCCTCCAATGTAGCCCTTGGCGGTTTAAACCTGGGTCTTGAATTCAGCATCCTGCTCAACATGGACATGTTCGCTTGATTCAAGGGTCTGAATGTTGTCCGCTGGAAACTCGGCGCTTTGGGAAAGTCAGCGAATTCCATTGCTGCAGGGCTTGGCGTGGAGCAAATCCCACGAGTGGAAGCGGAGGACAGTCTTACGTGAAGCCTTTGATAAGAGTGTACTCGTGTTTGATAACGCCGCCTCCTTCCACGACCTGAGACTTTGCTCTGTTGTTATGATACTCAGGTCAGTGGTAGTCGATCGGATAGGATTCAGGGGTGTCTCACTTCTCCAGTTCCTCAGGGGGCGCATCCTTCTTGAGGGTAATCTGCCGAACCGTTGCGTTAATATCAGACTTTAGGCGGGCCTGGCGGGTATAGGGGCGCCACAAACGTTGAAGATAGGCATTTTTAAGGAGGGATTAGATGATATCGAGCGATACTTCAAGAAGTCGGGCGTGTATAGAGGACGAAGTGATTTAGAAATTGCTGGGAGTAAAGACACGGTGTAGATCCTGGGATGGAGTAAGAAGGAAAAGGAGATAAGAGGTAGTCAAAAGATGGGGGGAAAGGGTATGTTTCGGCAGGTGGGAAAGGAGCGGATCTTATAAGAATACAAGTGGGTAGGTACAACAAGTAGTCGTAGTTAGTGGTATCTAGGCTACTACCAGTGCGGGGATGACTCCCAATCTAAAGCTGATAAGAGAAGTGGAACGACAACAACTGGATGAGGTTGAAAAGGGCTTTTGGGTAGTGGCTTGTTCTGATTTATACTCTGGATGTCTATTTCCCTGAAATCGCGCCATTTGCAGCAAACTAATGGTGACTTTGAGTTTCGTGTAATCACGGTTTCTTCAGTTTTCTACCACTGAATACCAGGCCACTCACTGATAAGCAGGTTGATAATATTACTGCTTATTATCCTGTCAATTAATCCAGTACACTGTGCACAGGTGATACCCCGCGGCAGAATCTTGTAACCTTGATTGACTGTGGCTGTGGACAGGTGGCAGTGTTTACAACGTCACCTACCCACGGTGACATACATTGACCATGCATTATGATGCGGCGGGGATCCGCCGATGACGATATCCCACCAAGGCGGGGCAGTCACGTGTACCACCCTCGTCTGTGACCGCAGATCAGGTGATCGTTTGATTGGTACTAGTCAATTCATATTGGAAAGAACGACCGAATAGTAGTTGATATAATATTATTGGCTATGATGATGAACAGAGATTAGTGAAGAAGCTGGGCTAGACAATCTGATGAGTAGCGCCACTTGGAGCACGGATATGTAATTGAAGCTTGTGGCCCAAGTTTCTAAAGCAGTACCTGAAGCGTGCTGCGAAGTGTGTCTAAAGGACCTGTATTCATGGCGTGAAGGCTGTCTACCCGGGACCGGTTTTTGTCGCTTTGTTAGCTTCTCAAAAAACCTCTACTTGTATATGTGATAATGTCGTCTATTGGATTTGTAGGAGTGATAGAAGATTCAAGTACCCATGTGGCATTAACCACGGAATACCTGGGTTCGAACTTAGTACAGCAAGGGGAATATAGGGAGATATCGTACTTTTCTTTTGCCTTGATGACTTCTACTGATGACGCCGCCTTGTACCTCAATACAGGCGAAGAGCCCTTATCGATAAGCATAAGTCATATATGGAATAGTGTGATATCTGCCCCAGGAATTACTTTTTTCCGACAGAAACTTTTTTTTTTTTGCCTGGGGAGATGGCGGCGCGGATAAACTCGACGCCGAGAAAGAAAATGGAAATGATAATTTTAGGATTGAGCTACATAGCTACAGTTGAGCGAAACTCCCTACTGACGCTTTGATTTTTCGTTAAATCCTTCTTTTTGTGCAGGAGGGGTCTATCGAAAGGTCAGTGACCTTTCGTCTTAATCATGGACCAGTCAAACAGGAGCCATCGGCCTGCGAAGGAGAAGAAAAAGTATGAAGGTATGTGAAGGCTCTTCTCTGGTTTAATGCTTTTCAGTCGCAAAAATATCCAACGTCACCCCATGACTTTGTGCAAGATCTTCAAGCTAATCCGGTCTTTTCTGAACCAGGCGCAAATCCCAAAGCCTTTGCATACTCGAATCCTGGAAAGTTGAACCGACAGGGCGCGCGATCGCATGATGTACGTCCAGCGGAGATTGGAACTGGTTAATTCGACTCAGCCGCTAACACCAGACTTCGCACAGATCAAAGAGAAGCGTCTCCATGTACCGTTGGTCGACCGTATTCCCGAAGAGGCGCCGCCTCTCATTGTTGCCGTGGTCGGGCCCGCGGGGGTAAGTTTCAGCATTCCATAGTAAAGGTCTCCCGATCAGTCATGTCTAACAGATGCATTTTTCATAGGTCGGGAAAACCACGCTCATCAAGTCTTTGATCCGTCGATACACGAAGCAGTCTTTGAGCACAATCCAGGGGCCGCTGACCGTCGTAACTTCTAAGCGACGACGATTGACCTTCCTCGAATGTCCCTCGGATTCGCTCGCGAGCATGATCGACATAGCCAAAATCGCGGATATCGTGCTTCTCATGATCGATGGCAACTATGGTTTTGAGATGGAAACCATGGAATTCTTGAACGTCCTGGCCTCCAGTGGTATGCCAGGTAACGTTTTCGGTATTCTTACGCATCTCGACCTGTTCAAGAAACAGAGCACTCTACAGGCCGCCAAAAAGCGACTGAAACACCGTTTCTGGAGCGAGCTGTACAACGGCGCAAAGCTTTTCTACCTCTCCGGTGTCGTTAATGGCCGCTACCCCGACCGCGAGGTCCACAATCTTTCTCGTTTCCTCTCCGTCATGAAAAACCCTCGGCCTTTGATCTGGCGCAACTCCCATCCTTACGCGCTCGCGGACCGATTTTTGGATATCACACCGCCCACTGAAATCGAAGAGGACCCGAAGTGTGATCGAACCGTCGCTCTCTACGGATATCTCAGAGGCACGAACTTTCCCGCCTACGGTGCCCGAGTTCATGTCCCTGGTGTTGGCGACATGACGGTGGCTGGAATTGAATCTCTTCCCGACCCGTGCCCGACACCGTTCATGGACCAGCAGCTTGCTAAGGAGGCAGGAAAAGCGAGCAAGCGCAGACTGGGGGAGAAGCAAAAGCTACTTTTCGCACCTATGTCGGACGTTGGCGGTGTCCTTGTGGACAAGGACGCCGTCTACATTGACGTCAAGACCAACAACTTCGAACGGAACGAGGATGATTCCGATGACGAGGACCGCGGCCTTGGGGAGCAGATGGTTCTCGGATTACAGGGCGAACGAAAATTGCTCGGTGAAGCCGACGGTGGAGTTCGCCTGTTTAGCGGCGGTGGAGCAATTGATCACCCCGACGACGAGGATGAGAACGTTGGAAGGAAACATAAGAGATCGGTACGGTTCTTGGATGGAGATGAGGATCAAAAGATATCATCTGAAGACGAAGGATTCGAAAGCGCCGATAACGAGGGAGACGAGGATTTGGATCAAGATGAAGCGGAGGACAGCGATGAAGAGGACGTTGATGTGTCAGCGCCTGCCGACTTCGAGGCCTCCTTCAAGGAGAAGCAGGATGGCAAGGTCCGCCACAACCAGGAAGACATCGAGTTCGCCGACAGTGATTCTGATCTCGGCTCCGTATCCTCTGTCGAAGACCAAGACTTAGAGGACGACGAAGAGGAGGACGACGAAGATGATGCCGATGAGGAAGAAGGGGCTCTTCGGTGGAAAGAAAACATGTCCGACCACGCTCGCGCCCTCCATTCGAAGCGCCCGAAGTATCGCATTGCCGACCTATCACGTATGATGTACGACGAATCCATCACACCCACCGACGTGATTCGAAGATGGTCTGGCAAGGACGATGACGACGACGCAGAAGAACAGTCAGATGAAGAAGATGGTGGGTTCCTGAAGAAGTCAAATGCCGAAAAACACGAGTTATCGGATTTCCGCGCTGTTCCTGAATATGACTACGAAGCGTTGGAGCAGAAATGGCAGGATGATGACTTGATCGAATCATTACGGGCCCGGTTTACCACTGCCAGACTGTCTGGGGGAGATGATGAGGATGATTCGGATGTCGACGACGCTTTTGATGAAGATGACGAAGGAGACGGTGATTATGAAGATTTGGAATCTGGCGAAGTTTTCAACGGGATTGAAGACGGAAGCGACGATGAAGCTGAGGAGAAAGAGGAGGGCCCTATCGATCTGGATGCCGAGCGTGAGCGCAATGCAAAGAAGAAAGAGGAGTTGAGATTGCGTTTTGAAGAGGAAGACCGAGAAGGGTTTGGTAATTCCAAAGACAAGTCTCGACAAGAAGGCGGAGGGGCCGAGGATGAATTCGGTGAGGACGATTGGTATGATGCGCAGAAAGCCAAGCTCCAGAAGCAGCTCGACATCAACCGCGCCGAATTCGATACTCTTGACCCTGCGTCCAGGGCTCGCGCCGAAGGGTTCAAGGCCGGCACTTACGCTCGTATTGTCCTTGAGAATGTCCCCTGCGAGTTCGCCACGAAGTTCAACCCTCGCTTACCGGTGATTGTCGGTGGACTGGCACCCACGGAAGACCGATTTGGATATGTTCAAATCCGTATCAAGAGACACCGCTGGCATAAGAAGATCTTGAAGACCAATGATCCTTTGATCTTCTCTCTCGGCTGGCGTCGATTCCAGACCCTTCCCATCTACAGCACATCGGACAGTCGGACGCGCAACCGCTTGCTCAAGTACAGTCCAGAGCACATGCACTGCTCCGCGACCTTCTATGGTCCGCTGGTTGCGCCAAACACCGGATTCTGCTGCGTGCAGACGCTGTCGAACAAGACGCCTGGTTTCCGGATTGCGGCTACCGGCACCGTTTTGAGCGTGGACGAACATACCGAGATCGTGAAGAAACTCAAGTTGACTGGTGTCGCCTACAAGATCTTCAAGAACACGGCGTTCATCAAAGACATGTTCAACTCGTCGCTTGAAATTGCCAAGTTCGAAGGCGCATCGATCCGCACCGTATCTGGCGTTCGTGGTCAAATCAAACGCGCCTTAGCCAAGCCGGAAGGGTGCTTCCGAGCGACCTTCGAAGACAAGATTCTCATGAGTGATATCATTTTCCTCCGTGCCTGGTATCCGATCAAGCCCCACCGGTTCTACAATCCCGTGACAAACCTCCTCGACCAGGGTGAGGGCGAGTCCGATGGCGAGGCATGGAAAGGCATGCGCCTCACGGGCGAAGTCCGACGCGAGAAGGGCATCGCCACGCCCCAGAACAAGGATTCGCGTTACGCTCCTATTGAGCGTCCTACGCGGAACTTTAACCCGCTCCGTGTGCCACGACAACTCGCTACCGAACTTCCGTTCAAGTCCCAGATCACCAAGATGCGGAAGCACAAGGACCAGACGTACATGCAGAAGCGTGCTGTGGTTGTCGGCGGCGAAGAGAAGAAGGCGCGTGACCTCATGCAGAAGCTTACGACCCTGCGCAGTGACAAGCAGGCCAAACGTGCCGCGAAGCAGGAGGAGCGCAGACAAGTCTACCGTGCCAAGGCGGCGGAAAGTCTGGAGAAGAAAACCGAGCGCGAAAAGAGGGAACGCGATGAGTACTGGCGACGCGAGGGTAAGAAGCGCAAGAACCCTGACGATGGTGGCGGTGGAGGCAAGAAGCGCAGGTGAAGATGAGCTGTTGAAAGGATGGAGTGATACCGCTTGCTTATACATATTACGTTGCTTACCGGTTGTTCGAAAAGTTTGGGAGACAATGTCTATATGTATCTAGATACTTTGCATGGTAGATGGCGTTTCAAAAATAATATCCCATGTTTTGCTCCAATTTACCCCAGGCATCGAGAACATCTGACTTTTCGCCCGACAATTCAGGCGGAGACAGCGCCCACGTGACCGTGCCGCGAACGCGTCGTTGACAGCACGGGATCGACGAGAAGAAACTGACCAGCGATCCCACCCACGAGCTCAAAGAGCCCAGAATCTTCTCACCGATCTTGTATATCCTCTCGATGTAGTGGCAATTGATCTTCATGTGCCTCTGGCATTCATTCTATCTCTCTATCCCCCGCATTTTCATTTGTCGACTCAATCTGACACCGAGCAAACTCGAGCGCGTTGTGTGGAGAACGCAAGTAACGGTAGTCCGCACATAACCTTTATTCCCACCCGCCGTTGGTCACGCCTTGCGCGTATAGATACTGCAGAAAGGCGCTTCCTTGCAGCATCTTGCAGAACGGGAGGGCGTCTGCAGATCGAAGGGGCTGTTTCATCGCCATCGGTGGGCCAGTGAGTGGCACGTTCCCAGCGAGCGGCTCCGCAACGGTCATTCCCGCGCCAACCTCCTCTTGACCCGGCCGGCGATCCGATCGTTCGTGCCGCCGGGCGACGCAACCCCTCTTGACCCTGGAGAGGGCTCCATGTGTTGGTGTCTTTTGTCGCGCCTTTAACAGTGGATATTTTATTTAGATCGAATGCCGCTGGAGATTGATATCTTTGTCAAAAGTCGGTATTTTGCGTGCCCTGCCGAATCATGGGTACTTCGCTGCACATGGATCGCAGACACGTGCAGTCCGCGCAAACTTCCGGTCTGCAGATGGACTGTCGAACTACTGCGGATGAAGCTGCTCGGAGCCGTGACCAGTTGAGCCAGGACAAAATATTCGACGGTTCAATATATAATTCAGACCACAATTTCGGTTCTCGGAGTCCACGATCCAAATCGCCTAGGGCTATACAGAATACACCAAAGATCTCAGAGGGAATACAGTTGGAGACAACGCGGATGGGCACCATAAATGGGCAGCATCTGAGACAGGATCCATTGTTGTCTGGCGTGCAAAGCAAGGGGGCCCCGTCGACCATTGAACCACTATCACGCTTCATAAAACCTGATGTAGGCCACAAAGGGACAGCGGCTGGTGTGGCCAAGTCTCCTGGGAATTCAGATGTCAGCCTAGGGGCCATTGAAAGGCGTCGTTCAAGAAGCATTGGCTCTGGCGCACGTGGGAGCAGGATTGCAGCGGTATGTTTTCTAAACCAGCATACAGCATACACTTAGGGTATATGCTGAGAGTCGTCTAGTTATCGGTGCACCTCCGCACCCGCCTGTCTTATGCTGCTGCCAAGGTAGAAAAGAGCCGCAAGAGCCAAAGCGCACAGATTCAATTGCCGTCTGGATTTCTTTTAGATGTTCCTCAGAGTTTCGATGGCGTGGACGGTCGACGCCTTAGAGATGCCGCCTCGCCAGACGGTACGCCCGTCTCTGCACCAGACCCTCAGGGAACCTCTCAAATCTATTCTCTCAATGGTGCTCCGCGGTTACTTCCGGCAGGGAGCTCAGATAGCCACTCCCAATCAAGAAAGTTCGAACCGCTCAAGTCACCAACATCATCAGATTTGTCAATTCCCAAACTTGCACCTCCAGTGGACATTGTCTCTGGTAGTAGCAACCGCAGACGACCAAATCCCAACGAACCATCTATTCATGATCATCGCCCATCCATCTCTCTTCATCGAAGACATCATTCACAGCAAGAAATTGGCGTATCAAGGTCTTCTGTAGGCCCAGATACCGTATTAGTACCAGGAACACCGCCCCTCCGACCAACGGGATACCCGAAACCCGCCCTTTTTAATGGGATGTCCAGCCAGGACCGACACTCGCAGAATACCTCCATGGAGCAGGATGCTATTGAGACCCTATTATTCATGTCTAGCCCGGGGAACTCAGGCTACCGCTCCAACTCCCAACCCTCCCAGCAACAGAACCGTTTTCCTAGCAGCACTGGAGCGTCGACTGGTGCATGGACCCAGAACTCACAATCCGATCACGACAATCGTCAAACCATATGTAAAAAAGAAGCGCTAGAATCAGGTCTGGAGGCCAATGCCGGGGACGAAATCGACCGTATGCTGGATCAGATGGAAAGTGACAGTGAAGACGAAAAGCCTTTTGCTCGAGATATGGCAAAGAAGAGCATTGTTAAAGTCGAAAGCACCAGTGACCAGGATCGCAGGGCTTTGTCCGGGTGAAGGAAAGAACCTAGACTGTCCGTTCACTTAGGACATAATTCGAGACTGTCCGGAGGGTTGGATTGCAGTCTCCTTTGGTGGCTTCCTCGCATTGTACATAGCAATTTTATCTTAAAACCTTGGCGTTTACGACATGGACAGGCGTCATTTGCCAACCATAGATAATAAAATGGAGTTATAAACTTAATCATCGGGCTCGCAACTGCCAATATCATAGAATTCCACGTACAACTGCTCAAGCCCATCCACTACTTATCGTATGCCGCAGCAAGACTCAGATGGAGACTGTCCTAGCGGACTTGATGGGATGGTTATCCACTGTGACACCCGTTATCGGTGTGGGGAAGTCGTACATGCGCCAATCTTAACCAAACCGGGTCTCGGCAAGGTTGACAGCAATGAGGCTTGCTAGACGCATGTTGCATCTCTTGATATTACTTTCACTGCATCTGACTGACACAACACTGTATATCACTGACACTGCCTCGATCAATTGCAACCAGGATATACTACTCCTGGCATTCGCCCGCCTTTCACAATTGACTCACGGTCTATTCAAACCCCACAGTCATCCCCCACATCCAGTCCCCCAAACCACCACCACCAACAAGATCATCACCACCACCAAAATGACCCCCGAACCCATCCCCAACCCCAGCCCCTACGAACTAGGCGTCTTCCTCCCAGGCGGCCACAACACCGACCCCCCACTGCCCGAAAACAGCCCCACAGCCAACTACCGCCTCAACCACAGCATGCTGCGCATCCGCGACCCCACCCGCAGCCTCAACTTCTACATCAACCTCATGGGCATGCGCACGGTCTGGACAATGAACACCGGCCCCTTCACCCTCTACTACCTCGCCTACCCATCCACCCCCGCCGACCGCGCCGACCTCCCCGCCTGGGCCGCGCGCGTCTCCTCCCCGCGCGTCCTCACCAACACGCTCGGGCTCCTCGAGCTGTTCCACGTGCACGGCACCGAGAAGGACGACGCCGACGGCGGGTTCGACATGGCGACGGGCAATGCGCCGCCGAATCTGGGGTTCGGGCATTTGGGCTTCACCGTCCCGGATGTGCCGGCTGCGTTGGAGAGGTTGAGGGGTGAGGGCGTTAGGGTTGTTAAGGAGTTGGGGGATAGTGGGAGGCATACGGTGCCGCTTAGTGAGTGGGAGGAGGAGAGGGGGGTTGGGGTTGGGGAGGTGCATGTTAATTATAAGAGGTTTTATGATCAGATTGGGTTTGTGGCTGATCCGGTGAGTTTTCTCTTGATTTCTTTTTATGATATGATGTGGGGTATGCTTGGGTGGGGGGGTTGTATGTGTGGTTGCTAATGTTTTGCAGGATGGGTATCTTATTGAGCTTGTTCCGCAGAATATGCAGTAGGTTTGTGGTTTGTGGGTGGGAGGATTGATCTGGCTGTGGGATCTCAGGTAAGGTAGTGTCGCGACATTATGTATGGGCATGTACTCTGTTTAGTAGTCTGGACTAGACAGGGAAAGAATGGCGAAGAGAGAACGTATCATATTTTTGAATTACCCTAGACACCGAAACCATCATGGCCACCCACATGGAACAAACAAGACCTCATCATATCTAGACAGGTAGAACCAAGGAAACAAAGCAAAGAAAAGGGGCCGGAAAAAGAAAAGAAGATCTATGCATTTACTCCACACCCCAGTTGTCTTCCATCTCCGCAACGTCATAATCAACCTGGGCCCCTCCCGAATGGTCCTGCGGGAGAGATGGCGCGGACGTAGTATCCATAGCAGTGTCGTCGTCAGTGCCTGTGCCCGCCTTTCCGTCCGAACCGGCTCCCGTCGATGCGGTGGACAACGCTGGTGGGGGGTTGGCGACCCAGGTGAGCTGGACTTCGCCGACGCCGGGAATCTTCCATGAGCCGTACATGAACTTCTCGGCGATGAAGCGCTGTTTGAAGGTCACGACTAGAGTATCGGGTTGGTCGGTGCTGGTCTCGATGGACTCGTAGTCGCCGACGTTCTGGGTGTGTTTGTTAGTAACTGTGCTGCTTGGGAGAAATATGGGCTGGGAGACACTCACTAGGAGGAATTGCTTAAAGGCTTCGTCCTTCTCGGAGTCGAATGTGACGCCCGATACGGCAACCCTCCGAGGCCGGTTATCAAGACGAAGGACACCGCCCCGGCCACGAGCGACGCCGCCTCCACGCCCGCGGAAGCCTCCACGGTAGGAAGGGTCGTATCCACGACCACGGGGCGCGAATCCACCTCGGCCGAACCCCCTGCCGCGACCACGGAAGGGATAAGACGCACCGGACTCCGAGCTGTTGGGATCGATTCCGAGGGTCTTTGCCTCGGCCTCGAGGGCCGCGAGCTGTGCCCGTAACTGCTTTGTCTGATCGTTGGCGTTTTCCTGGGGCGGGGTTTGGCTCATGCCGTCTGGGGACTGCGCGCCGTTGCTCGTGCTCTCCTGGCCAATCTTTTGCATTAACCGCTGTTTCTCTTCCTGCTGCTTCTTCATGAGCTCTTCGCGCTGCTTGTCCAGCGCTTGCATCGCTTCTTCCATCTCCTTGCGTTTTTGGTATTTCTCCTCGTGGGCCTTTTGTGCGGCTTCTTGCTGCCGTTCGAACTCTTCTTGGTTGAACGCTGGACCCTTCGACATGTCGTCACCCGATGTCGGCCGCTCGCCATTCCTGTCTCCCTTGGGTTTGTGCCAGTACACCTTGACGAAGCGGTTGTCGAAAATCACCTTGGGGCTGGACCATGCTCGCTTAGCGGCTGCATGGCCGTCGTACGTGACCAACGCCAACCGTCGATGCGGCTGGATGGAGACATCCGTTATCTCCCCGTACTGCGAGAAGAACTCCTTGACCGACGTTTCGTCCAGTTTGTCGTCAGGGATCTGCTCCACCACGATCGTGGTGATAGATGTATCTTCGTTAGGGCCAGCGGAAGAGAACTCGGACCGACGCCCACGGCCTCCGAATCCACCGCGGTCACCACGGCCGCGGCCACGACCACGGCCTCTCTCGCCTCCGCGCATGGGGCTGTCCGAGTGTGGTCTTTGGAAGTCGGTTAAGATATTCGCTGATTTCGGATCGTACTCTATTGCCAACAGTGAGCAAAATCTTCACCAATAGTGTGCAGCGCATTCACTTACCATCCGCCTTGGCACTACTAGGGACGACATCATGCTGGTAGGGACACGTAGCTCCCAAATAACAAATACCTTGCGTCTCGTAGAACGGGCATCGTTCCGAGCTTTTGGGTACCATTTGTTCCTGCGATTGACCCGCACCGCCTGGGCCTGGGGGCATGGGCATGGGCATTCCCGGCATCTGAGGAAAACCCATGCTCTGAAAAGCCATCATAGCCGCCATCGGATCGTTCTGATCGAATGGTGGGAACGCAGGTGGCATGCCAGGAAACCCACCCGGTCCCGGAGCAGGGAACTGGCCCGGTCCAGTAGGAGGTCCACGCCCATCTCGTCCCATCCAGTCGCCCCGACCACCCCCACGCCCACGGCGAGGCGTTTTGAATGCGCGGTTTTGGGGGACCTCATCCTCACGGTCTTGGTCCATTTGAAACCCTTCATGGAAGCTGCGCTTGCGATTGAAGTTGGGAGACGAATCCTGGGATTGAGGCATACCGGTCATAGGCGACCCATATGGACCCCCCGCGGAGCCAGAAGCGGGGCCTTGGGGATAGAAAGGCTGCTGAGGTGACGCGCCATGCGGAGGAGCATCATGGGGGAACTGCGACTGGCTCTGAGGTTGCACCGCTGGCGCCGGAGGGTTGGTTTTCTGAGCGAATGTGGCGAACAGCTCGTCAACAAACTGGGTGGTATCTATCATCCGGTAAAGGCTGATTAGAAAGGCATTTCCAAAAGACATTGACTGACACCACTAACGCTCTCTCAAAAAGTCTTCCAGGTTCTCCACGGAAGCTTTCCGGATTTCGTCATCCGGAACATCGGACCTGATCAGCGCAAGGACATAGTCTGCAAGAACATCGGAATCTGCATCCGATCTGTTTATTATTACGCCCTCGAGTTAGCGATCTAGAAATTTTGCGCGACAGAAAGGGACAACCACGGGTGAAGGAAAAGGGAAAAGGAGCCCCGTCGGTCGGGCTCTCAGAGCTCAAAGGAAAGCCTTACATATCCTCCAGCTTCTTCACCACCCACTGCTTGACATCATTCGCCTCGCTCTCTGTAAGCTGCATGATGCTTCACAGAGACAGGATCAATGTTGGTGACAATATCGGTTGGTGGGAATCTCAACGGTGTCAAGGACGACCGCAAACGCCAGCAACTAGACTGCACGGCTTGGTTCGGTCACGATCCGGGGTACCCGTCGACGTGGGATGTAGGAAATCGCACAGAATCGTAGGATAGCAGAGGGCGATAGTAGTGGAGCAGCAAATGTTCCGATCAGGCCGTGACAGAGATGATGCGAAAGAGAAGACTGGTCCCAAGAAAAGAGCTTTTGCGGCGTGCAGAGGCAGCTTTGCGAGAAACGACGCGAGCTACGCGGGTGCCGGGCGGGTCATGTGACCACACGTCAAGCACCGAGGCAACCCTCCTCGCTCCCACTACAGAATACAAACCAAATGATATTTGACTACGTACATCTGAGTGAAGCCTCACTGGTATGTGATGGTCTGGTGTCAAGTACAGACAGCTACGAATCCAGTCGATACTAATCTACAAGCCCATCGAACAGCAAGTGAACTAATTGATTAAAGTCCTCGCGATCATAAACGTAAAACAAAATTGATAGTAGGAAAAACTGGATAAGCCATAGCAGATGCGCTTTCACTCCTGGATTCTACTTCTCTAGGTATTCAGTCGAAAATCCACATACGACGCTGCTGTCTCCTTTTTGAATTTTTTGTTCTCCCTTAGCATGGACATTGTATCGCATTCGTCAAACTCATAAACTTAGAATTCCAGGCACGGCATGCTGGAACCCTACTAGGCTCGGGTGAAACAATTTTTTTACAGCTTGTCGTAGTACTGTGGCATAATGTTAGTACGTGATCAAAGAAAGGCAAGAAAATGGAGTAGAAACTTACGTTCTCGTAGCCGGGAACCTGCTCCTTGAGACCCTTGCGCTTACGCATCTCAGTAACGACGATACCAGGCTTGGTGGTGGGGTCCAGGCAGGAGCCACCGGGCAGCACGGCCCAATGGTCGAAGACGGACTGGGGGAAGGCCTGGCCACCGGTGGCCTGACGGAGATCCGAGGGGAAGCCGAAGGACTCGTTGACGGGCAGGTAGGCCTTGACGTTGAACAGAGGAGTACCGGGGCGCTGCTCCTCAGTGTAGACGTGACCACGGCGGCGGGTGAGCACACCGTAGATACCACCCATGGCCTGCTCGGGCACCTGGATCTCGACGTTGAAGATGGGCTCCAGGATGCCGGGCTCGGCCAGCATGGTGGCGGCGTACAGCACACGACGAGCGGTGGGGATGATCTGACCACCACCACGGTGGATGGCATCGGCGTGCAGGGTCACATCCAGGATGTTGAAGCGCACGGCACGCATGGGCTCCTCGGCAACGGGACCCTCGCGGGTGGCCCACTGGAAACCAGAGACGAACGAATCCTTGATTTCGTTGAGGTACTGGACAGCCTTGGACTGGTCGACCAGCAAGTTGGCACCGGTGGTGTCGGGACCGAAGCACCAGATCTTACGGGCGTCGGTGACGTCCCAGCCGTACTCGTCAGCCATGACACGGGCACGAGCCTTGAAATCGTCACGGGGGCTGATCTTGCCGGACTCGATGGCCAGGCACAGCTCCTCGTCCATGGGCTGAGCGGTCAGGTACAGACGGTTGTGCTTGTTGGGCGACTTGGACAGGGCGGTCATGCTGGACTCGGCGGAGACGGTCTCACGGTAAGACACGACGGGGTCCGAGATGCGCAGAGGGATACCGGCGTGATCCTCCTCGAGATCCTTCAAGCAAATCTCGAGATGCAGCTCACCGGCACCGGCGACAATGTGCTCACCGGCCTCGTTGATCATGGTCAGGACGCAAGGATCGGACTTGGACAGACGCTTGAGACCCTCGACCAGCTTGGGCAGATCCTGGGCGTTCTTGACCTCGACGGAGCGCTGCACGACGGGGGAGACGGAGAACTTCATGACCTTCAGGTTGTGGGCAGTCTCGGAGGTGGTAAGGGTACCAGACTTCAGCAAGAACTGATCGACACCGACCAGACCGACGATGTTACCGCAGGGCACATCCTCGATGGGCTCGACGAAACGACCCATCATCAGGATGGTACGCTGGATGTTCTTGATGAAGAGATCCTCCTTCTTGCCAGGGGTGTAGTTGGGGCCCTGGATACGGACCTTCAGACCGGAGCGGACGGTACCGGAGTAGACACGACCGAAAGCGTAGAAACGACCCTTATCGGAGGTGGGCACCATCTTGGAGACGTACAGCATCAGAGGAGCCTTGGGGTCACAGTCACGGATACCCAGGGCGCACTCGTCGTCGGCGGGACCCTCGTACAGAGTCTCGGCACGGTACTTCTGGGCAGTGACGGGAGAGGGCAGGTGGATACAGATCATCTCCAGCATGGCATCAGCGGCAGGCAGGAACTTGCGCATGACAGTCTTGAGGAGCTGCTTGCCGGTGTACTCCTTCTCCTCGTTGGTGAGCTTAACCTCCAGCTTGTCAACCAGAGTAAGCACCTCATCGCGCTTGTCGTTGGTGACAGCGGCGAAGATACGGAAGATGGGGTCCAAGATGAACATGTTGAAGGCACGCTCCAGGGGCTTGCCATCAGCCTCGCCCTTGTTGGTCCACTTCTTGGTCTTGGGGTTGAAGTAGTTGTCGCCCTAATACGCCAGGTTAGTTACCGCTCTTGCTTATTCCATCGATTCAGGAAGAACACATATTACATACCCACAGACGCTCAAGCATCTTCTTGCGGTCAACACCGAACTTCTTGGCGTACTTGACGGCGAACTGGCGGACGGTGAAAGCCCAGCCGTGCAGACCGGAACCGAAAGCAACGGTACCTCTGTCGGGGTAGACCTGGACGTCACCAAGGACCTTGTCGAAGTAGGTAGCGATGATGACGTTAACCGACTCAATGGTACGGGAGAAGGACTGGTACAGATCCTCCTTGGAGACCTGCAACTCGAGCAGAGCACGGTCGACCTTGTTGATGATCAGGACGGGCTTGATACGCTCGGTCAGGGCCTGACGCAGGACGGTCTCGGTCTGGACACAGACACCGGAGACACAGTCGACGACGACCAGGGCACCATCAGTGACACGCAGGGCAGCGGTGACCTCAGACGAGAAATCAACGTGACCGGGGGAGTCGATCAGGTTGATCAGGAACTCCGAGCCGTCGACCTTCTGGGGGATCTCCTTGAGATCCTCCTCGTCGGGGAACTGGGCGTACAGGGAGATGGCGGTGGACTTGATGGTAATGCAACGGTCCTGCTCGTCCGGACGGGTGTCCATGAAACGAGTCTCACCAGCCTTGGCAGCCGAAATGATACCGGCCTTCTGGACCATCGAGTCGGAGAGGGTGGACTTTCCGTGATCGACTGGAGGACAGCATCCACGATCAGCACTGGATCCTCACTCCAGGTAATGAGAGACAGGGGAATGAACATACCGTGAGCAATGACGGACATGTTACGGATGTTAGCCCGTCGGTCCATGAGGGACCGGATCTAGACGTTGTTAGCTATGGTGTTGCAAACCACCCATTTCGAAGGTGGGGGAACAGCCAAAAACGGACCTCTTCGATAGTGAAGCTATCAAACACATCGTTAGCACATCGATTCAAAAACTCCAGTAGGAACCCGCGAGGATCCGAGGGTGCACAGAAGGGTGGTGGTATACATACTTAACCATCTTGGCGGATTTTTCTCGACAACGGCCTTAGAGGCGGGGTTGAATAGAAACAGAAAACACAAACGATCAGGATCGAGTATTAGCTCGACCTGAAGATAAATAGGTAAATAAACCTATATGTTTTCTGCTCCGAGATAGAGGGGGGGAGAGGGCTTCACGGGGAAGGTGAAGAAGGGAAGGAGAGAGAGAAAAGAGGGAGGATGGTGTGGTTGGAGTGAAGAGGGGAAGAAGAGAAAGCGAGAAGGTGGGGAACCATTTTTTTTTCTTTCCATTTTTTTTTTACTTTTTTTTCTCTCTCTTAGCTTTACTGTGCAGGTGGGATTTTTTCCGATTTCAAATCTAGTGGGATGTGCGTTTTTTTTCCTTAGCTTTCTTGCCTTTCCCGCTTCCATCGTATGGTATTGTTATGGTTATACACGTAATGTATATGTAAGGTTGATGACATTTAGGTAGGTCTCTCGGGTGACCATGGTTTGATTAGGTTTGATTGATATCATGCACCATGAGCTCTGGAGCTGCATTATGCCGAGGACAACAGCTGTCCACAGAGCCATGGGAGTCATTGGATGTGAGTCAGAGAAAGGTTCATATTTGAAGCTCTGCTGATTCACATCTTGCCAGAATTTTCATTCGCAAGGGATCAATTCGTGCTCTCTCAGTATCATCCCATGTGTTGCAGGTTCGGTGGCGTTGGCTTGGAGGGGAGTCTTGTAATCATTGTAATCAGCAGGTCACTGGTAACGTATGACTCACGGATTACAGTTTAAATTACCTTTCACTTTTCCCGGGTTCCAACTTTTTCAGTCCCGCGTCCCCCTCTCATCATCGCCTATCTACTCTACGTCTTCAGCTAGACCCGTTATCATTCCCTTCCTTTGTTAGATTTAGCGAACCGACAGGATTATCACCTTCAATTCTCATCCTCTCAAAACAGGAAATTAATTAAAAGGTCAAACACAGTCGTAGATACCAACCATTAGTGCCGCACCGCAACCCAATGAGGGGAGAGGGCCGATTACCCCTCCACTCACCGCCCACCTGATTGGAGGCGGAGTTAGGTGGATTTAACGCACTAATGTTCGGATTCAGAAGGGCTGGCTTATTAATCCGTTTTCTTCTCATCTGCAACCTCACATCTTGTCCGGGTCTATCTGATGCCTGTACAGTAGTCTAAAGATGTAGAGTACTTTTGCAGCAACCTTATGCATATTCAAAATGAATTATAGTCATTTGCATTTCCAGTCTATAAATATGTAGTTTGATTTTGAGGTGTTCCTATTACTATAGCAAGAGAGTCGGCACTACCTCTCGATAACCGTAGAACACGGTGGCATGGGGTCTAGCAATGGGGCCAATTTCGCTTCGTCAGGGCCATCTTGATCTTTTGCAGAGCCTCATTAGGTAATTTGACTGTGGGAAGTATGGGGGATGGATAATTTCTGTGAGTGGCAATGCTGGGTGCTCATCAGTGTGGTGCGTCTTGACAGCAATTGCCACCTACGTGGAGATCATCTTTGTATTTCCGAATGCCATTTATAATATCCTCGATCATACGGTTCTATACCAGAGTTAAGTTTGGAAGATTTTGAAAATCAGATATATATAGAAATGTAAGAATAATGCTTATTTATACGTAGTACAGTCTCTGTTCAATTCTTGGGGTTATAGTATATAGTTAGTCCGATATGTGCTAACCAATTCTACGATATGTCTCGTGAATTGAAGTTTCGTACATTGAGTACTTTTTCTTAAGATGTACTTTAGTTTGGGAGCTAAGAAAATGTTATTTATTGACTGTCGACTTATAGAAGAGCTGTTCTAGCACCTGTATGATAAGATATTGTGCACAGAGCTAGGTGTTCATCTTATCCGTCTCCATCCCGGCCGGTGTTTATTTTTAATTTCGGTCGTCCTTGTCATGACGCTTGTCTATCTAGACAGGTACATATTATAAACGTTGTCTAAGGTTTGTGGGGAGTTTCCACATAACAGTATAGAGATTAGACAGTAACAAGGGCACCGGGGCGGAATATATAAATATCAAGATGTCTCCAAAACCCACCCCAAAAGATTACTTATTGTAAAAACACACACATCTCTGAACGAGACAACAACGCTACGACGCTTTTGCCATGAAGAGATGTCAAAGTCTATAAGCATTAAAAATCGTACACCAATTTGTATATATACATAGAATGAAGCTCTCGGAAAACCCAACTCAGACTCAAGCTCACGAAGACCCCAAGATCTTCTCATACGCATCTTCCACCTCCCTAGCAATCTCCAACAAAGTCACAATGATAATCTGATGCGTGACATTCGGCAGCTTGTCACGCTGCAGCCCAATCCACTCCAGAGGCGGTGTGGCCTCACCCATATCGCGCAACTGAGGTGTCTCAATTACCGGCGGTTCCAGCGCAACATACGTGTACTTCGACTGAGGCACATTGACGACGGCCGTGATCTTCTCTTGCTGCGCCTTGGTGTCATCGCCCTCCTTGAGTCCTCCAGTGATGCGGACTGCAGATGGCGGCAGTGGCTTTCCAAGTCGGGAGGCCAATGCGCGAGAGTGTGAGTCCCACATATCACGGATGAAACTGATGCGCGAGTAGTTCCACCCGACGTCGACTTTGCCTTCGAAGGAGCTGTGGAAGATGTAGTCGATTTTTGAGTGACCGGGTTTTTGCCATGTCTCCATGCTGGCCACAAGTCGGGGGACCTTGAGGATCGTGCCTCCGGTAGATTCCACGACTCGGGTGGCAATCTCACTGACGAGGAGGTCTTGGATTTCCATTGGATGCGGCCGCGTGATAACTGAAAGTGCAACGCGCAACTCGCCGAGAGTGAGCCCCAGGATACTGTGTATTCGCTCCTCTTCAAGGGACACGTGGAAATGGGCTTGAGCATCGTGTGCCTCCAGTTTGAATACGTGGTTGTCGTAAAAGGAACTGGGGAATACCCCGAGATCGATGGAGTTGAGGGTGACGACAACCCCCGTTTGGAGAGATATTGGTGCTTTTTCGTCCTTTTCGTCCGTCTTCTTACCCTTGGTTTCGCTTGGGAGCTCAGATTTGCTTGCGAAACTGGATGTTCGTCGGCGCATGTATCTCTGGGCCTCCTCCAAAGCCCTTTCGTATGCTGACTGCTTGTCTTGCACTAGGCGCTGCCATGCTTGAAATAGAGCAATCGTCTGCGATGCCGTTAGGCTGGTACAGAAGACCTGGACTTTATCTCCATCCAGAATGCTAAACAGCCGCTCATTGCCAGAGACGTTCCGGACGTTGTACATGAGGAAATTGAACATCGTGATGTGGCCAATGATGAAAGGCTGATAGTCAAAGGACACCTTCATTTGGAATTGGTGGAAAGCAATCGAGGCCTGAACAAGAGGGGTCTGGCTGTGGAGCATGTCGTCGGGCCAGTGGATCGAAGTATGGACTTTCAGTGTCTGTAGCTCTATCAACCCACTCATCCTGCCTTTACCCTCTACCCCGAGGGATTTCAGATTAATGCACAGCGTTTGCTCCCTATCGGACGTCTTTTTCGATGACATCCACAGATCGTTGATACTAAATTGAGCCTTTCCGAGAGTGGATCCTAAGTCTAGATGGATCTCTAATCGCTCCACTGCAATAGCCGTGTTCCATGGGAATGCAGAGGCTGATGCAACTTGCTGATATCGTTGAACTATATAGGGTGGTGTCTCCGGAGATGATGGAGGGAATTTCCGGTCCATATCTGAATCCTCGTTCGAGGGGAACCAAATGTCTCGGAAAAGGAGCAAGTCCTGTACTTGCTTGGCATTGAGGGCCACCTGCATTGGGCCGACTCTAAGCACAGCCGAGATGCCCTTTGAACTGCCGATGTGCTTGCTGTTCATAACAGACATGACCATAGATTGGACCTCAAATCTTGCAGTGGACTCGCTGGAATAAACGTGTTTTACCGAAGCCTGCAACGAGTTGAATGTCATCAAAAGTGACAGAAATCTGCCATATTCATCAGACTGAACGGTGTTGATGGTTACATAGACACTTTCAAACCCGGCAGTGGCCGCGACTCTGGCGATAGGTTGGCAGCTCAGACTGAATTCCTGTTTGCAGATGAGCAGGCCCACGTTCAGTTTGCATCTTCCCAAAATCGTATCTCTCCCTCCATCATCGAGTGGTGCCTCTTGCATCAGCTTCTGAGGCTGCAGCATCATCGCGCTAGATGGCCTTCTAGGCTTTTGTTGGCCTCCCATAACATGTTGCACCGCCGAGGTCATCTGTTTCACCAATGGAACCAGACTCGGATGCAGGACATTCGTGGACGGATCAACCTTTAGCTCCGCATTTAATGCAGAGCCAGCGGAGCTGCTGTCCTCGAACTGAACCTTCAACGCCACCCCAGGGGCTCTTAGGGTAGCCGTGGCCACCCCATCACCATGGGTATAGTTACCATAACTCGCGCCTGATGCCCGACTCCCCCTGCGCGCCGCCGTCAACTGTTGGTCATCGCTACGTCTCCCTTGCAGCGATACAATGGCACCAGCAAAGTCGACGTCAACCAGTACAGAGCGCAGGCGCTTGTTTCCGAAAAGGGAACGTTGCTTCGTGCCCTCTTCGGGTTCGTCTTCAGAGGGCTTGGGCATCAGGGAGGAATTGGCCTCGCGAATAATCCGGCTTGCCGAAGCAATGGAATCTCGGATGGTACTAGCAGGCATGACGAAGTCAGAAGTCGCCCGTATGTCCAAGGACTTCCCCGCTGCTTGGAAGGCCAGTCGAACTTCTTGTCCTGTCGAGGCATATGCAACATTGAAGACTAGTTCTGGCAACAAAGCCGAATTGAGGGAGCGTTTCTCTCTGTTACTCGAGAACGGAACCATCTGCAACTGCATATCCTCAATACGAAGCTTAGCGGCGTTGGTCTTCTTATTCGATAATTCCACACGCTTGATGGAGAAAACCAGGTCGTCGGGCTTCCGTGCAGACACAGGCAAAACCACAGTGGTCATGTTCCACGCGACTTGGATGTTATTGAAATCCAACGAATACATGGCGTCGAACAGATCTTTCGCGCCACCCTCATCAGATATGCGTATCTCCGGGATACCTGGTGACTTCGCATTTGTCTCTGTATGGCCCCGTTTGCGCAACCTTTTGAACCGCTTCACCTCGTGAGACAGATCTAGGGTTTTGATGCGCTCTTGAAGATGAGCCGCCATATCAACTACCAGGGCAGCCGTTTCGGAGAAAAGCTCGATATCACACTTCTTGCTGCTCAAGTGGTATACTCTTCTAAGGTCACCATTTTCGAGTTTCGTCGAGGTTCCTTGGAGCTTTGCATCGATGGCAAAGCTGCAGTAGGAGCGGCTTCTTGAAGCCTCTTTCTTCCGAAGGTCGAGACTTATATTGGACGTGTCGACGTGGAACTCAGGATATTGCATTGGGCATCCGCCATCCAAGCCATTGTCGAGGCGCATACGCATCATCCCAAGACTCAATTCCAAGTCGGCTGAATAACCTTGACCGTTCAAACCGGGCGCTAGAGCATGTATCTTTATCCCTGCCATGGACATGCTCGCCTTGTAGAGAATGCCATGGTCCTTGGGTGACTCTTTCTGTTGCTTCGGTGTTTTGTCAAGAGCGAGAACTTCATCTAGGCGTTCTTGAAGAGACCTGAAGTTTTCCTTGAGATCAGCCATGAAGTGGGAAACCTCTGGTTTGGTGAGAGATCCTAGAAGGCTTCTCACAGAGCTTGCCTCCAGTCTGATGAGTTCAATTGTCATATCAACCTCCACATCAGTTCGAACAGGCGCCATATTGGCAATCACCCGACCGTTGATGGGCGGGATCTCCAGCACCGATAGACGATGCCACCCACTACCTTCGCTTGACAGAAAGGTATGCAGGTTCTTTTTCAAATCAAAGTCTATCTCCAACTTCGATTCCCGTGTCGGTATGATGGACGTGCGAGCGACTTCTCCAGATATGATGTACCTGAGTGATGGTAAAACACAGAAGCTTAGCCGATAATCATCAAGAAACGTTGCTATGTGGATCTTGTTATTGGACGGCTTTTTCGCTGATTCGGCCTTAGACGACTGCCGTGTGGGCGAATCTAAACTTTTAACGAGCTGATGAATGTATCGAACTTCATCTTCTATGAGTCGGTCTGCAGTGTGAGCAAGGTTCAATGGGTTCTCCCGCATTTCATAACGGAGCTTCGTGCATGATCCCACGATTCTCCAATCGTGAATCAGATCAGGCCCCGCCTGTTCAGAGACACGCGCGATGTACACGTGTGGATCAGTGATTTTCCACAACATAAGAGTCTCGGAAATATTGGAAATTTCCGAAGAACATCCCTCGGCACTCATCAGCACGCTCAGGCCATCAGGGCTTTCTCTGCTATTTGATATCTGGCTGACAGAACTTCGGAGCCCAGTTCCAGCCATCACAAGTTTGACATTGATACCGTCAAGAGTTATGGATCCGAGGTCTGCACCAAATGTAAACTGGAGCTCACTCTTTTCACTTTGCGGTTCTCCAAGGCTTTGGGTTCGGACCATGGATTCTAGTGTCACAGAAGACATTGCCTTCATAACTCCTTCCACAATGTCTAATAACTCCCAGCGAAGTCTAAGGCTGGTAGACGAGCAGTAAGTCTGGATGGTTACCAAATTATTTTGCTTGATCTCGACACCCGATGGTTGCTTCTTCAAGGGATGCGCTGAAATGGCAGTAGCCAGATCCTCAATGACAAAACCGCTTTCCTTTGGCCCAGGATCAATCGAAAAGCGGAGGGACTTCACCACAAGGGAGAATTGTGCTCTAGGGGTAGCGTTCTCCTCCTTGGGTGCGAATGTATCCCAAACCCTCCGCATCACGTCACTTTTCTCGACATGTGCCAAATCCCAAGCACGCCACTGGTCGAAACTCGACAAGACAGTAGCCCTTGCATTGTGGGGTAACCAGATGTTGTCAGACTCACATTTCGAAACCAGATCCTTTTTTTGATTGTGGGACAAGCAATTGTAAACGTTTCGAATCCGAGATAATATCTTCCATGAATCATGGTGCCGTAGATGAGCAGGTGCAACCCTCAACACATACGAGATGCGTGTCAGGAAGACGGGGTCGGAAGTGGTGGCAGCCGTTTGCGTGAGAAAGTATATTAGGAAGCGTAGTCTTTTCCGCTCGAGAGCCGAGTTATGCTGGAAGGAGTATGCAAGAGAATCGAACATGGTTGTTGTACGACGAACTAGGAAGGCCAAGGGCTCCACTGATTTTGTCGAAGTCACGGTATCAAATGCCCGAGTTTGGAATTTGGACTTGACAAAGGGGATTGTCACAAGCCAAAAGTTCATGTCTTCAAAAAGACAGCTGAACTCGGCTTTGTCCTGATATGTATCGGCCTGGCCACCTTCCACAGACACCGAAAGGCTTTTGGCTGCCGCGTGGACAGTGTTATTTTTATCAACGGAATTGTCCGTCTGTTGGTCGTACCTTGACCTTATCTCCGTTTTCAATTGGGTAATTTTGATGCTGTACTCATCGTGGAATCCGGGTTCATAGCTAACGAGAGGATCGGTTGAGTGAACCAAGTTCATGAGCACATAAGGAGCTCGCACTGCAAATGCTGTTGCCATTCTAGGGTTCTTCGTTGCCTTCTCATAGCCCACAATATCTGATACGACGTCTTTTTGAAGTGAATCGATGATGGAAATTGGATGCCTCGGCTGCAGCTTGCCTACCAGATCCGCCACTAGGAAAAGGAATTCAGGTCGACAGAAGCCCCTAATACCTGTAGGTAGCTCAAGAGCAAAGTCTGTGTGTGTTGTCTCGTCACTTTCGAACGGCGAGGCGTAAGTGTCAAATCTTGCTTCAGCAAAGGCTGTCTCGGCAGGGCTTTCATGTGTGCCCCCGCACGTGGGCAATTGCGATGTATCGAGAACAATCCTGTAGAGTGAGAAGTTCGGCATGATCCAAGGATTTGAAGAATCTGGCACGCTTGTCAAGGACTCCTTCCCGTATATTTTGCTGTTTTCTAACGCATCAAACATGCGGCCGTCCTCGGCTCCTCGAGATTTAAGCCGATAAACATCTGCTTGCGATAGACCCCGCGAAGTACCGAACTGGCGCCCAGCGAGTCGTCCCCGGCCATTTCTTACGCTCGACGTGTCAGAGTGCATAAGAAAACTTGCAGAACCGTGATGACTTCTGTTGTCCGAATCATGCCTCGCCAATGTTGGTTTGAGCCCTTGCGAGAATTGCCCTACAGACTCAGGCATTGTCGGGATTGGAATGGTCGGCGGGGCCAAGTTATCCTTTGTGCCTGGGGGGAAGTCGGGTTCAATGTCCTCCCAGTCAAAAAGAAGCCATGGAGTCCTTTGGGTTCGCTCGTCGTGCAGTTTCAAATGCTCCTGCTGCAGTCTCCTGCCTTCGGTGATATCGCTCTTTCTTTGCGCCATTCTAAGCTTGATAGTGGATTGAATAAGTGCGAAAGGAGACAGTTTTGTATCGAGCAAACTCCCAAATGGCCCGAGGAAATTATGATCAACTGCAGCGATAGAGATGTCGGGAACCGTGAGGCTCATGCGTTTTGAGAATCTGGCATCAGTCCAGTCATTGAATTGGGTTTTCAGCGGGCCGGTGCTCAAAACAAATGCCACTTTGTCTAATAGAATGGAGACATGGATCAAATCGATATTTGCCCGAAGGAAGGTCACGTCGTGCAGAGCAATTGGAAACAAAGGCGGGAGGCCATTCTCTTCGTTATCGAAAGAAAAGTCGAAACTTTTCAGGGAGGCACCCAGGCAGCTCAAAAAATCCGTGGAGAATTCTCCAATAACTCGTCCGACTTTGAAGTCCCAATTGCAGACATAAGTGGGCTCCGCGGGAGCCAGCCCAAACAAACGATGACCGTATACAGAAATGCCATCGATGAATAGTTGAGTGTCAGAAATGGTACGTGGACCGCCTGGTGGGTTGGCCTCGAGGCCCACTTTCAACGGAGAGATTGAAAATTCCAAGTCCATATAGTAGTTAGTAAACCGCAGATCAATCTCGAGAGACGGCGAGGTGAGTCTTAAACATTTCACATGATTATAGATGTTCTCAGGGAGTAGAGCACAGGCGTCATTTGCATTAACGTGCACAATCACATCGAGATCATTTGATACTCTATTTGGATTGACTTGATTGTGCAATCCGGGTTGTTCCTTGGAATAAGCAAGCTCCTGAAACTCCTCAAGTGTCTTGAAGTGCATTTCTTCCCCAAAGTAATTTTCCTTGACGGTCAAGAAGCATTTGATGAGGAACCCATACAAATACAGTCGAGGGGACGAACCATCAAGGTTCAGATATAGCGTGTCCACCAACTCCGATGATGTAGACTGAAAGTAATTGTATGTCCCGCCGATAGACAAGTGATCCAGAGTGGCAGTGGATTTATCGCTCAAAAAGGTATGGAAGGTATCCCATAGAGGACTGAGAAAGTCGATGGCTGCATCGTCGAGGTCTATATTAAATTCAACGGCATTTTGATCCGGCCTGTATTTGTTCAGAGGGAGAGTAACTGCCGAATTCAATGTTTTCCCTTTTACTAGAAGCAAGCGGTTGTCATCTAGGTCAGAAGGGTTGCTAATGATGTTTTGGTCGTTCACGTTCACAAACAACCGCAAGTCTGCAAATGAGAGATTGAGTTTGTAAATGAACGGTACGAATGTGTAGTAGTCTTGAGGAGGGCCAGAAGCCCAGTCAGTAACAAGATCTGTCAAAAGAAAGATGTGATCGCGCAGAAGAAATAACTCCATAGATTGATTGTCAATGTCGAACTTCCAGGTGCGAAGATCGTTCCAGGAGAGGGGCACCGAGAGATCGCAGCTGAGCATTTGTCTAGGACACTGCCATAATAATGCATGGTTGACGCTTGAAGTCATCTTGGAATCCCGAAAATCCAAGTCAAGCTGGTTACGAAACCGCGGGCCTGAAGCTACCATATCCATGTTGTAGTTTAGAGTAGAATCACCAGACACACGCAAAGACAGCCATCCAAAAGGACGAATATCGGGTCCAAGATGGCCTTTGTCGCCATCGCGTGATTTTCTCCTTGATTGCTGCTTCTTGAGCTTGGACGAACCTCTGATTGCATCAGCCCGTCCTTTCCACTGCCAATCCTTAGATGGTTCTCTCGTCGGGATCCGCAGGGTCATATCCCGGCTAGTTTCTACACGCAGCCTGAATAACGTGCTTTTCCTCAAGTCGCCCGGGGTCAAGGGCTCCGCGGACTCGGAGCTTCGGTAGCTATTGGGAAAGAACACGTTCTGTAGCCCGACCCGTTCCCGATCAGCCCAGGGCCCGTAGTTAATAGAACCACCTTCGAGTTTGACATCGATCCCCCACTCGGGGGGGGAAGACCCATTGATATCCAGCGAAGGTCTCTGCCCGGAGGATGACGGGGCCGTCGCGTGTGGTACAACACAGCCGGGAATGTCCCAAAAATAGGATATGGTCATCCCGGGACTATCCAAAATTGTAGAGAATCGCCCATATTCCACGGAGCTCCATTCTTCATGGTCGTCATGGCTGGTCTCATCTATATAGCGAGAAAGGCCGGTCCAACGAGCGTCATTGTGGGTATGCCCCCAAAGCTTAGACGGGTTTGCAGGTTTATTGGTAACATGGAAGGACTCGACAGAAGTTTGGAAGTATGGAATCAGGTCACGGATGCTGTGCCATACCCTGCGCTTTTGGAAATGATAATTGAAAATCGTGTCCCGCTTGCGTTTCGTTCCCGACGGCTCTGGTCGGGCGGAGCCAAGTCCTTTCGCGGCAACAAGCTGGTTCTGCTTGAAATCTGGATTTGGCCTCATTTGGATAACGGGGTGATCGAGATGAAAAGAAAACGCTTGCCGGTAGAGATCTAACGGACCAGCGCTGCAGGCTTCGACCAACCCTGTGGCCCCATTGAAGGTCGTGGTGAGGACCGATCTTGTATTTTCATTTCCCACCACGATAGCGCCCTTGTCACACACCAGTCGCAAAGGCAAAAGTTGGAGAAGTCTCGACAAACTCTCTCCTATGCCATGGCCCGAGCTTCCCGCGTCCTGCGAACCGATCGTCTCTCGGCCCGTCCCACTCCTCGCCGGAAAGTTGTCACGAAGGGAAGAAGCTCGATCCGAAGCTGACCTATTTTCTGACGGTGCGTGGTCCGAGCCCTCCTTGAGCCCGGGATCCAAGGTACTGCTCCCAGGGTACTGTGGTTTGGTAAACGTCGCGGCGGGATCAGACGGCATAAAGCCCGCTAAGATACTGTCGTAGGCGGGGGTCCTATTGTAGATAAACCACTCAAAGCCATAGAATTTGGCAGTGATGCGACAAGGAAGCGTGTCAGCCCGTTTCTGTCCCCCTTGTTCCTCCCGATCACCATCCTTGCAGTTGTTACCGTCACCATCTCGTGATTGCGCGCAATCGTCTGCCTTTCCCGAGCTCGGTTTGAAATTCGATACGTGTGTCCGTCTGACACTATGTCTCCAGTAACGCCAGGTGATAAACCCTCCATGCACGAAAATCGTTTCGTTCACCCCATGATACCGGATGCCTTTGAAGAAGATCCTCCCCCCCAGTAAGGATATTTGCAGAGCGTGTATGTCGACATAAGCGCGGTAGTAGTGCCAGGTATAAGCCCGGATTCCGTAGGACAGGACGGTTGCGAAAAGGCGGTTGAAGTATAGGAGAAAGAACAGCACGCTTCCCTTCATATCAGCCACTGACGATTGGAGGACGCGATAGGTCGCCGAACTTACAGGATGCACGATACGATAAGTTCAAGGAGGAAGAACCTAGCGCAAAAGCCGTGAGTCACTCAACCAGCAGTGATACCACCATATGTCCTTACCAGTTGAAGCTTGGGTCCGGAGTCAAGGACAGCGTTGTCAAGCTTGTATGAGCCATCGTGCGATATCTTCAATGCCGGGAACAGTTGCGAACATGGCGGCTCCCGCAAGATAGTCAACCCCCCTTTTGACGAGAACGGGGGAGATTAATAACGACTTGACTTTTCAGAATAGCGAGCATCCTACTCTATCGGCAGTACTCGAGTCACCAAAAAAGAAAAGCATGTCTAGCATCCAGATTGCGGGGGGAACATTGCGTTGGGACAAAATGGAAGACGACCAGGTCAATCCCGAGCTGCGATAACACAGGAGGAGCATGTGGAGCTCGAGGCTAGTAAGGCAGCTGATATCGGGACGCTAGACCTAACCGGGATGCCAAGATAAGGGCCCGCGTTGGAGCCTGGCGGTTCAGGTTCGAATTCCCCAGTTTATCGGCCTGGTTGTTAAGGTTCGCTTCTGGTCAGAGATACGAAGTGCGGCTGTTGCTCCTCCTGCCTACGCAACCTCGCTCCACAACGGCCTCATCCTTGGACTATGCCATAGTTCCTTTCTGGGCTTAGGGGATTTTCTAGGCAGTTTTTGACGAGCTTTATATTTTGCGCCTATTCTTTTCCGAGCCCTCTCGCTTCAGACTTCTTATTGAAAGATCAGTCTGATTGCGGCATGCTTTACCCGCAGACATAACACAGGGGCGCGTGTGGTTGACAATGGTCACTTCTAATCCGTCCGGGGGCACTGGCTCGAGTTTGGCGCGGGCCGTCGTAATTGTTACTGGTGTCTCGTCGCTGGTCGCCTCTCTCATATCGTTTCTGTGAGATCGCACTTCCCCGGGATTCGCTCTCGTCAAAACGTATCGTCGAGTGCGCTAACATTTGTCCACGATAAACAGATCCATTTGGCTTCAGGCGTACGCAGACCCTTCGCGCGACACATCTGTCATGTGTTAACCTCCAGTGTATAGAAAGAACTATCGGAAACCCCTACACCAACGCTATGTGGTTCGCATCCTCTTGATGTTAGTGTTTGTTTTCGGAAAAGAGGACTGGAAGTCGGGCTGATCGTGTCAGGGTCCCGATATACGCAGCGGCGTCTTGGGCCAGTATTGTCTCATCAGTTGCCTCTCAAGTGCTGGACCCCATTCGTGACATCTATGAGGTAAGAGTGTCGCCCGTGGGAGTCGGGGTCTCTGCTGATAAGCGTTGTCCCCCGCTAGGCTTTTACGATCTACACGTTTTTCCAACTCCTCATCAACTTTCTCGGCGGCGAAAGATCCATCATCATCTTGACCCATGGTCGCCCTCCGGTAGATCACACCTGGCCGCTCAACTACTGCCTTCCCAAACTCGACATCTCCGATCCCCAAACCTTCTTGTCGGTCAAGCGCGGGATCCTCCAGTATGCCTGGCTGAAACCGATCTTGGCCTTGGCATCTATCATAATGAAGGCTACCGGTACCTACCAAGAAGGCTACCTGGGGTTAAGTTCCGGTTATTTGTGGACAGGGATTGTGTATAATATAAGTGTCACCGTCAGTCTCTATTCGTTGGCGATCTTTTGGGTTTGCCTTCACAGCGACTTGGTGCCATTCCGACCCGTCCCCAAATTTCTGGGCGTAAAACTTATCATTTTCGCCTCGTATTGGCAGGGGTTCTTCCTGTCGATCCTTCAGTGGCTTGGGGCACTATCCAACGGTGTTCCGGGCTACACCCCCGACAATTTAGCGGCTGCCATTCAAGATGCTCTGATCTGCTTCGAGATGCCCATCTTCGCAATCGCCCATTGGCATGCGTTTTCGTGGCATGATTATGCGGACCCCTCCGTCTCGGCGGCTCGGTTGCCCGTAGCATACGCTCTGCGCGATGCCTTTGGTGCCAGAGACCTGGTCGAAGACACGAAGATGACCTTGCGCGGAGAGAACTATGAGTATCGGCTGTTCGACTCGGGCGATCACATTATAGCACACGCTGAGTCTCGATCGCGGGTAAGGCGTATCCAGCATGGCATGCGATATGAGCGTGGTGGGAAGGGAAAGTACTGGATTCCCATGCCCGGAGAGGCCAACAGTCGAACACCATTATTATCCGGTTCCTCCGACGGCGACCGACGAGGCAGCGCTGCAGATCGATACAACTCGCCTGTTGATGTGGAGGAATTCGGCCTGGACGAAGAGCATGAAAGACTGTTTGCTCAGGCACGGGAACTCGAGTTCGGCGACTGGAATGTAAGTTTGACCCACTCTCCACTATAGTACCATCCGAACTAATGCGACTTTGATCAGTACCCTGTGATCACCGCCCACGAGATACCGAGGGATCAGCGCCTATCGCATTCTTCGAGCTACCAAGGGGACCAGCAGCCTGAATTGGTCAAAAAGGCCCGGAAGCACCGCAGAAGTCGTTCATCGAAAGGACCCGATTCTCGCCGCAGCAGTGGGAGTTCCCACGTCTCTCACGTCTCTCCGAAAAGGCACGATAGCGATGGCAATAGCGATGACGATAACGCTGCAGAGGAACGGCCGGGTTCAGCCAGTTCTTCTGCCTCTCGGAGCTCGCATAGCAGTCAACTCGTCGATATCATGGTGGAGGACCGAGAAGCCGAAGCCGAGGAACGTCTTCATGCCGAACGAGCGTTTGGCTCGACACCAGCTGAACCCGATCAGCAAAAGGTCTTCCGGTAAGTAATCGCTGTCTGTCGGACGCGTTCGAGCCCTGACTAATCGTTCCATCCCAGGAGAGCCACTGGCATGTCAGAGTCCGGGGACGAGCAGGATGCCGACGCCCCGAGTGGTTCGGCGTATCTAGCCGTTCCAAAAGATGGAAACACCCACGACGGGAATACTCAAGCACGGATATGGACTTCAGGTGTCTTGGACGAGGAGAATGTCTGGGGCCGGTAGAAGCCATGCGTGCCTCATCACACATAGCCAAGCCTTTTGGTACCCCTGGCGGCACCCATGTGCGACCGGGCCAAACTCCAATCTTCACTCAATATGCGTGGTTATTTCGGGATACAGCATAACATATTAGCTTGAAACCTCCGGCGAGGGACATTTATAAATAGTATGAAACGCCAGGTACTCGGTAGTCCGGTATGTCCGGATAGATCGAGGGGCTCTGGGCAGCTATCACACTTGGTCAATGCAACACAAAGGCTGAAATCATCCATCTCGGGGATAGTCTACATAGTTATTGACATCTCTCCACAACGTACTTTGGGGGTTGACGGCAACCACCCAAGCCAATGCAGGTGTGAGTTACTATCACCATTCCGATGAGGGCCTTGCGTCGGTTGGACAAATGACCTCCGTCTCTTAGGCGCTTAGTCCCTCGTTAGTGTGGTGTTCTGTTCCTCCGACAGCCAACCGGAGGAGAAATCGCAGATCACCTCATCAAGGACGGATCAACAGCTCGACACGTTGTCAGGGAGGGGCGCTATCAGAGCATCTTTACTGGTCAGTAAATCCGGCGCAGGAGCTGATCCTCGTTCTCTGGACACATTAAAGACCAGGGAGTGGGGGGCTGATATGCAGAAGGCCCAATACTAGGACTCGAATTGACCTGGAGCCTTGCCATGGTCAATGTTATGATGATTGACAGTCGAGAGGCCCCTTTAAGGAATTTAGTGTCTCTAAAGAAAGAGGAGGTCCTTTCTATCGCGGGGTTTCTCACAAGGGCTTCATCCATCTTTCAATTCATTCATTCATTGATTGTTTCGTCCATCTATCTTGTTCTTCTGCTGCCAGCCTGGTGCTTGGGCCTGACAGCTGGTCTTTGTTCGTCTATATGACCTTTCTTTCTTTGTGTTTTCCTTGTTCATCGTCTTTGGCATCCTTTTACCTGCGGATATATTTGTACTCGGCCCACCCCTGAGGGTGATGGGCTAACAGCAATAACCGTTGGCAGCGATGAACCGGGCAATCGAACAAGCAGGGTCCTTATTCACTGGCTGGATTCACTCTTGCTTGTTCTGCCCACCAGGGGCGGACGACGATAGCTTCCACCATGACAAGAGCGCAGGGCAAAACGGTATGTACTGCTATTCATTGAACAAGGACGAGTCAAGGTCTCAAACAGTTGTATTAACCCGTACCCTAGGAGCCGAACGGGAGATGCGCGTGTGCCATACACAGCCTCACCTCGTCCCGCCCATGAAGCTCGTTGTCTACGACGACCTGCCCAGTCCAGGTCCACCACCCCGGGTGACATCCTTACCATCCTGGTTGATGGACGGTAAAGACCTCCGAGAATCGCGGGCATCCAATCGGACCAGTACAATCTCCTTCAAGAAGAGATCGACCGCTCCCATCAGGATCAGCGCGCCATCCGACTTCCGCCGCGTGCCTCTCTTCGCGACTACTACCCCTGGCAGCCCCCCAACATTGGAGCTGAGCTTCAACACCCCAGGCCACCATCTCCCAGAGCTTCCCCAGTTCGAGGACTTCCAAGTGGAAGAAAACAGGCGCCAAACGCTGACCAGACCCGCCAAAGTCCTCAAACCAGCAGACACAGGCCGTCTATCGCAGGCTAGATCCCACCACCGGGCGTCGTCTTCCGTCCAACTGTCTCGCAAACCCGTCGGCTCCGGCTCCCGACGGTCATCCCTCGCAACGCTGGAACACCATCTGGAGAGAGCCCCCCCTGCACCCAGCCCTCTCATCCCTCACTTTTCGACCCGCCCATCCACAGTTACTGGTATGACTGCAAGCCTCTACTCTCCCCTTCCAACCACCACAATCACCACCACCACTAGGCCGGACTCCACTGGTATCCCCGGACCCGCATTTCCAAGCGATCCTCCTCCATCCGCAATCCCAGAACCCCAGACCCCACTGCAAGCCCACCTGCAGGCCAGGACCCCGCTGCCCCCGACTGACGAGGATCGTCCATCATCCAGCAGCGTCCCAAGACCCCCAACAACGAGTTCTTCCTCCGACGGCCCCGCTAACCGGACCCCCCCGCGCACCGGCCGCGTCACACAATGGCTCTTCAACACACCAACATCTACATCTACATCAACAAACAGCCGAACCTCCCTCCCCGCCTTTCCCACAGCCTGGAAACCATCCTTCGCAACCGACAAGACGCCCTTCCGTCTCCGCTCCCGCACCCTCAGCGGCTCAACCCTCGCCTCATCCGCTTCTTCCCCCTCCATCTCCACCACCGCCAACATGACAGGCGCAGCAGCAGTTGCACAGCTCAACAAAACCACACCCTCCCCCTCAAGCAGCACCACCACTTTTCCCCGCCAGACAGCCCGTCCATCCGAAGACCAACCCCACTACCAACCCTACCCGACGATCTACGAAAGCGATGACCTCCGTCGCAGCTATTACGAGAATCAATCTCATTCTCAGTCGCCGATTGGAGTGGCGTTCTAGCGTGGAATTCGACGACTTCTTGGAGACCGGGATAGTTTACGCTTAATGTCTATTCTATTTACTTCTACTTCTACATGCTTACTTGGTTATTTGGTCTTTTACCTGCGTTGGTATCCATACACGTTGGATATCTTTTTTCCTTGATTTTTTTCCCCTTATTTTTGAGCCAACTATATAACGAGCACGAGCACGACCTATTTGTTGATACCCACCCCTTTCCCCCTTTTTTTATTTTGTTTTTTCTTTCTTTCCTCTTCACCTTCACCCACCTTGCTTCCCCTTACATTTTACCCTTAATAGCAATCAATACCACGCTACCTATAGTATATTATAGTACTTTGGCCCCTCATTCAAATTGATCTCTTATGGCAGGTCTCTATCTAATTTCTTACACCGTAGATGTAATATTCAAAATATTATCTACCGGACGAATACTCTAGGCAGCTTAGTCTTGCTAAGTATAGTCTGGGTATAGGTATAGGCAGAACCTGTCTTGATATTCTCCGTCTCTGGATTATATACCTAGTTTATATCCAGACTATACCCAGGTTATACACAGGTTATACTCGACCTTTACGTTATATATTCAATCAAATACATACTCTACCACACTATATGCATGTTTTCTTGTCTAGTACTACCAGATCACCTACTTCATGCTGTTCGATATCGCCTACCATGATCAACAGTCTATAAAGTATAAAATATGCAAATAGCTACTAAGCAGAGCAGATAAACAATCTACAATCAATCGTCCACATCATCATTCGGTAATCAAATCAATCACTCGGTCTTCATTCAGAATTCTCTACTGAAGTCAGGGGGATATCGTGTACGTCAAGGTATATAGTAAAGAAAAAAGCAGCAAAATGAAAAACGAAGGAAAAGAAAAAGAAAAAAGAAATCCAAAACAGAAACAGCAAACGGGAGAAAAAACCACGGAATCCGTCTGTACCCATCCATGATCACTATGCACATGCAAAAGCAAGCATCGAGATAGCAAACGGAGGGATAATCAGGATTATATGACGAAAAAAAACAAATGACGAAAAAGATTCAAAGAAAAAAGACGAAAACACCTTCGTACACCTTCCATCTCACTTGGTATCATACTTGAATGTTATGTTGTCTTTCCCTGTCCTTTCCTTTCCAGCTTCTCCCATGCCATAGTCTGAGAAACAATAAACAGCGAAAAATCGGAAATCAAATCAAATCAAACATGCAAGCGAAAATCAAAACATGACAAGAAGAATGTGAATTCAAATCCAGACAACTGAAGGGTATAATCAAACCGAGACGTAACTCAAATTGGGACTCCATCTCGTCTGTACGTTCCTCCGGCTGAGAACAAGTTTTTCTGGTATCTTAGATGCTTACTGTGGTATCAAAAACAATGGATAAAACAGGATAAAAGCCGAAACAAAACAATCGCTGACTGAAAAAAAGACAAAATTTCTTGGGGTATACTGCTTCAAACTGAGATTGTGTTTAACGCGGTGGCCCGATAGGGGCCGGGTATCCAGAAGTAGAATTGGAAGTACTAGGACGACCACTGTCAAAAGACGCGCGAAGGTCATGCTTAGGGGTCATGTCCCCCGGCGCGGTACCGAATGGAAATTTCCCGTCAAAGCGCGCGGGCCAGCCATTGCTGCTGCTGTGGCTATGGGAGCTGCCGATGACCGGGATATCGTCCTCGGGGAGATTCACGCCGGAATCATTCCACGGGTTGCGATATCCACTGTCACGCGACTCCATGGAAACAAGGGATGCCTTGGAGGCATTGCTCGAGGCATGCTTGAAGAACGAACCGGGGGAGGCCGAATGGTTCTTACGGCCGATGAACGACGAGAACGACGAAATGCTACCAGGCTTCCGCAGTCTCTCGAAGATCGAGCCACGCTCACTGGTCTCATCGGAGAAATTGGGTCGGGTGGGGGAATCCGTCACGAGGGGGGCGGGTGCGTGCTGCAGCAACTTCGAATCAAAGAAGGGAAGCGATTCCTCGAACGAGTCCGACTTGGGGCGCGGGATGGCGCCCTTGACGGTGGTGGCATCCAATCCGTGGGCGACCAACCGGGAAATCAAAAAGTCGATGGCGTCCTTGAGTCCACCGGCATTGTTGCGCGTGTACCCAAGGAGCACGCGGTCCTCCGGGGGGAAGGGGGGCGACCCGCCATCCGACACGGGCGAGGCGGAGTCCGAGCTGACGTTGACAGTGGTCTCCACCTCGTACTGGTCCTTCAGCTTGCCACACACGTCGTCGCGGAAGTCGGAGGACTGGAAGAACTCGCGCAGTTCGGGGGAGCTCTGGAAAAGGAGCTCGTGACTCTCGGGGACCATGCCCAGCAAGGCATCCACCGCTTGGGGCACCTGGTACTCGGGACCCGAGATGGTCACGACGTCACTGGCCAGCTCCGTACTCGGGAACTCGATCTTGCAGTTCCACTTCTTCTCAAGCTCATCGATTTCGGTCATTCGCGCCAGCAACTCCCGGTGGTACAGGCGATTGATCAAGACCCGTTCGGAAACGTACTCGGCATCGACCTTCTCCACCATGTCCATGATCTCCTGCTTGACGAGGTCCAGACTCTGCGCATTGCGCGCGGGGGTCCGGCAGATAACATTGTCGACCTTGATGTCGTCATCCTCTTTGCCCATCCCGCCACGATCCATGGCGTTGGAGAATTTCACAAAGACTGAGTATTTCTTCATGATGCGCTGGATGTGCTGACCGCCGATCCCGATGATCCGCTTGTGGTACTGGTCCGGCACGTGGAACGAGATCGAAGCCGGCATCTCCTGCTCGACGAGATCCAGGCCATTTTTTGTCGACTCGTATTGGTTTCCGCACACGTCAATGTAGAAATTGTACTCGTTGAAGCCGTCAAAGATAATTTGCACGTTGCCTGAGGCCGTCAACATCTATGCTCACTGGAAAGACCAGAATATTAAGAAGAGAAACTTACTTTGACCCATGATCTTGTTGATCTTGCCGTTCTTCTTCCCGCTGACAAACTCCTTGTGCTCATTGGCCAACTCGATCTTCACCCGCATCTGGTACTGACTCCGGTGGACGAAGGGGATTTGATTGATGACCATCATGGCGGCCTTGACGGCATCGTCCGAACCGTTGATGGTGAAGGTCAGATTGTCGAAGCTGACTTCAGCGCCGGAGTTGCTACAAATGTCGGACAGCATGGTGCGGACTTCGGGGGCGGAGGGGGCGCGGAAACCGCCTTGCGAGGGGTCGGGCATGACGATCCACCAGGACGCGCTATAAAACTGCCCAGCCTGCATACCGATAAGACAAAAAGCATTAATTCGACGATCAACAAATCCCCGGTCTCGAGTTTGACACGTACCAAAGCCATGATCTCCCGGACCGTACGCTCCACATGCAAGACTTCTGAGCCCTGAACACGGACCAGGCCGCGTTGGCTGCCCAACTGGGGGAACAGAACGTAAGAACCGTTCATTTCCATGACCTTCCGCACCTTATCCAACCGATCCAGCAGCACATTGTCGATCTTGTTCGAGTTCACAATCACATCCTTGACGTAGATTTTGACTCCAATCACCAGCTCCCGCAGCTTCTGCTTGGCGCGAGCGATCTGGTCCTTGGTTTCTCCGGTGATGTAAACTTCGTCCTCGCTACGACGGTGGGCGCCCGGGGGAGTGTAACCGAAGATGCGGGGAAACGGCGGCGGGAAGTAGATGGCGGTCCCGGTGGCGGCCTCGATGAGTTTGATGTTCTTGCGGGTGCGGCCACACACCAGAGTGTGCATGGTCAACTCCAACTTCATCGCGTCCACCTCACGTTTGAGCTACACCCTGTTAGCATCCAATATCGTTATTCACGAAGGAAGTTCTTACGATCTGATCAATCAAGATCAAAACCCGAGCCTTGGCATGTTCCGCACTCTCCATATCGCCGTAGATGGACACGCGAAAGCGATGATCCAGGCCATTATCCGAAGCGTAGCCATAAGATGACACCACCGCACTGTCCGTGTCTCGCAGTTTCGGGCTCAGCAAGAAGATGTCCGTACCGGTGTACTCGGCCAACTTGTTCAGATGTCCCAAAACACTCTCCCGAATTCCCTGGGTCGATCCGTCCATGAAAAGGTGCATGTCCACATCGACGGTGGCACATCGCTGAGAAAAAAAAAACCGACTGTTAGCACACACGAAAAAAAAAAAAAAAAACCCCTTCCAATATAGCAATCCCTGACGACGTACCAGAAGAATCGGGGTCTCATTCAAGATCTTGGCCCGCATCTTGCGCACCGTCTCGCCATCGCCCGTAATACAAACGTTCGTCACCAAACCCTGGGGGCGACGTTGCAAGGAAGGGACCGTCTTGGGCTCCGACGAACTGACGGAGGCCTCGATCCTTCCATTGCTACTCTCGGTGATCTGCCGACAGAGTTTCCGCAGGGTCTCGACGTTGCTGGTGTGGACGGGCAGGTTGTGGACGGGGGTGCCTTCGGGGGTACCCTCGGGGAAAGACCAGCGGTGGAGGGCACCTGGGGTGGCATGGAGCACGTCATCGGCGTCGGGGCCACTGAGGGTGGAGGAGAAGGGAACGTTGAAGGAGAGGTTGACGGTCGGGTCGATTCCGGTCGGAGGAGTCATGGGGGGCGCACCGTGCGGTCGACGGAGGGAGTGCGAAGTCATGTCCGCATGAGGGCGAGACATGCCAAAAGTCGGAGTCATCCGCTCCCAACCATGACGGGCTTGGCCCGTGAAGTTGGAGATCTTGTGCATGACGCAGGTGGGTCGACGGAGGATCGAATCTCTGACCCCTGGAGCAAGTCGAGGGGAGAGAAACGAAAGGAATCAGAGAGGGGAGAAGGGAGGGGAGGAGAGGGAGGAAGGACGAGGTGAGGAGTAAGATCAATGTTGGGCGGAGAGAATCGGGATTGGGTTGTGAAGGGATCGAACAAGAGGGAGAGAAAAGGTTCGGGAAAGGGAGGATGAGAGGAGGGAGGGGAAGAGGGAGGAGGGAGAGAGAAGGCAAGCAGCAAGCAAACTCGGCGGGCTGCGATCGCCGTTCTCGACAGGGATAGGATGGCGGAGAAAGAGAGTTGAGGAATGGGGGGGTGTGGGCGTGCAGGGAGTGGACAAGGGACCGGAATGGGTGGATGAATTCACCAAAAAAGAGAAAAGAGAAAAGAGAAGAGGGTAAAAAAGGAAAAAGGGAAAAAAAAAAAATACAAAATGGGTATCGGAGGGGAGTAAGGCTGAGTGATATGGGGGGGAGATATGGGGAGAGAGAACAGGAAACAAATAATCAAAAAAGAAAGGGAAAAAAAGAAATCGAAGAAAAGTCCAGATGGGAATCTGAAAAGGATGAAAAGGGAAAGTCAAAAAAAGGTGAACAAGAAGGAAAGAAAACGGTCAAGGGAGAAAGTGTTCAAGAAGAGAATGATGGAGAAGAGAGAGAGAGAGAGAAAGTGGTCAACTGTGGGTTTCAAGTCACGCTTCTCCATGTACCTTTGCGGTTGCGCTTCTTTCAGTCTACTCCAGACTCACTTGAGTAATGATGTTGATTGGAAGTACGCAAGTGAATGGAATTAATTGATCGACTCCAGAAAATGATTTGATCGGATTTACTTAATTTCCTCCGGTATGAAGGGTTTCGTGCTGAATTCAGGTCAATTCAGGCATCCCCAGTCAGCTGTGGGAACTGCCTCAGGCTCCCGGTATCTTGTATCTCTGTCACTCATCCGTATAGGGGCAAAATACATGCAGGACGCTCCCGTTACGAGGTTGAGCGCCAGGTCCAACGGTCCTTTGGAGAACTCGAAATTTCTTTCTTTCTCTTCAACTCTTCCACGATGATTCGATCCATCCCATCCCACCGGCCTGTGCGGGTACGGTCGAGTCAGCCCAGCGTCTAGGCCCGCCAGTTGGTCCAGTCGGAAGCCCATCCCAGGATGCTAGCTAAGGTAGGCTAGGGGAGGCATGGCTTATCATCCCATCATCATATGTTCAACTGTTCCAACCAGGGTCGACTCAACCAGTTTCCATTCGATTGCCTTCTCAATCCCTCAAAAGACCCTAGTCAAACGGTCTCGCCACCATGACTCTATAAGACTAGATAAATATACATACGAAGCATCCTATCGGCCCTCCAACCGGCCAAACCGGCAGCTGGATTGCGTTCATCAGCGGTGACTGCACAGACCATGCGCCTTTCCCTTCTGGGGGTCCCAAGCGAGAATCATCGCGGTCACGTGCAGCGGACCGTCCTCATCCAGTCCACATCCTCGTATCCTCTTCCGTCTCAATTACCAACAAAGAGGTTCTTCTCGTCGAGCAGGGTTGGTTGTGATTGGCCCGTCTGTCTGGACGCCGTTCTGGACGCCGTTCTCAACACAACGAGAATGCCTTACGGTCCACCCGTTCCTGAATGAAATCTGTCCAGTACGGAATCCTGAGGTCAGGCTACCATCGACAATCGACGCCAGATCGACAAGACTACTGTAGCATCATGGAAACACACAAAGGAGAGAGAAAGGGAGAGGACACGAGGCTCGCCGAGATACCCGGTCGGGGAGCCCTCGGAAGGTGGGAACTCCTGGACCTGGATATCTCGGCCTCTGCCTTTCTCCTCAAAAACTCCTCCTGTACGGAGCCGTACGGAGCGACAGCACCGGTAATTAACGATCATCATGATGATGATGATTATTCTTTTTTGCCATGGCCTCGTTGGTTTCCTGAGGGCTTCCTGACTGGACCTGTCGAGCAAGGAAGTGGGTAAAAAGTCATGCCAGAACATGATAGGTCCCGTGGGCTCAAGTTCCCCGTTTCGCCACTCCACCTGCATACCAAGAACTCTCTCCGAGATCCCTGGAAACGGTGTGGAATTCTGACCGAGCAGTTTTCTCCTTTGGATCCGTAATCCATATTCGAATTGAGCGTGCCTACTCCGTCGTAGCACAGCAATAAGTCCTGGTCCTAGCCTTGAGTACACCAGGCCATAGATACTGTACTCTCCAACAACACTAACCGTCACTAAAATAAAACCACACTAACCTGTCTCACCCTGGAACATTCCTACCTTGCGTCATGTGTGTATCACCACTCCTCCGCTCTCCCTCCATTGGCCGAGCATCCAGGATTCAACGACCAGCTGCCAATCAACTCCCTCACACATCGTTTCTAACCATCTATCTCAATCGACTTCTGGGTGCCTAACTCACCCACCTAGACATCGACCCTACGATCCACACTATAGCAACTACCCTTTCAAGGCGTCCACTTGCTTGTGGCGGATGTCCAGCTCCCCCTTCCTCCATCCTGTACAAATTGCAGGCCAATGGCGTCCGTTTCAAACTTCCCCGCATCGAGTCAATGAATAATCACTCGGTCAGTCAGTTCCTGCCAAACTTCTGCCCATAACTCAATATACGAGAGTCAAAGTACGCCGAACCCCGGATCCATGCGCGGACGAGCTTTAAATGCAAGGGCTGGTCCAATCCCATCGTCTGGTGACCTAGCTTGAACGGCCATTTGGGACGGAGTAGACTTTGTCAGTATTTCAACCAGAATTTGAAGCCCTATGGAATCGACGCCGCAAGTGACCGCTTTCAAAACCAGAAACAGCTGATTTTCCACCCGTAACTTGTGGATGGCGAGCTGTCGCTTGACTGCTCACCACCCTGTATCACACTGTTCTGCACCCGCCCAGAGCTGTTGGTCTTTCTCCACTTTTGACACTGGTCCTTGACTTTGACAGTTATATCCCCGGTTTTCACTTCGCGATCAAAACAACCGTGAAATAGATACTTTGCTCTTTCTCTCTTCTAGTGCTCATACTCTTATATCCTCTTCTTATCCCTGTTCCCCGGGTCTTGAGTTAATATTATATTCATAACAAAGAATCTACACCCTGATCTTTATATCTTATCTTCTTTGACAACACCCGCACCTGTATCTCTAGCTTGGAATGATAAGCACTAATTAAACTTCAAGTCAGAAATCTTGTTTAGAATGGCATGACCACTCCGCAGAATCCGCACTGAACAGCACCAACCACGCAGTGGTGCGTATTCGGTGGCGGGGGGTCAGAATCCACAGCGGTTTCAGTTTAATCCACAGATCTTAAATCGTTAGGGTTGGAATTCAGATCCCTACATTATAAAACTAAATTAAAATTAACCTAGGGAGAGTTTAATTTACCTCTTTGACTAGGATAATTAATAATGTTTAATATAATATGTAAATGTATGTAAATAGAGAAGTTTATATAAGATATACATGACAGTTCGAATACTAACACGTATTTATATGTTATTTCGCTAGTCCTCAAGGTGATTCAAAACGAAGTCTTTTCGATCGTATGCCTTCCTCATTTGAAGAGGTCGATGTCATCATCCAAGGCTATCGCCTGGGGTCTTTCGCACACCGTGGGTTCAGCCTCGACGCCGCGCAGAAGATGGCCGAGAAGACGGCCGAGGCATCGTTTACATGGGTGAGAACTGTTAAGGTCTAGGTGGCTACTACGCCGAGCACCCAGGGTGGCAACGAATGGCCGATGCAGCAGCAGCAGAAAGCTCGTACATCATGGACCTGGCGTTCGGTCGTCCCAAGAGCCAGGGTGTACTCCCCAGTCTACCGATATCGACGGGCATCCTGACGGCACTCACCATGGCACCGGGACTGCGCCAGGTTCGGTGGTTCATATCACGGTCATGGCGCACTGACGGCATACAATTTGGCGACATTGGATCCGGGTGTACGACTGTGTCAGCGTGAGGTTGTACAGAAAGAAGATTCAGGACACCGGTCGCTTTGCCCCTTGGCTCAGCGATGCGCACTGTATTACGATATTCTCAGGGCGTGGGACGAAACCAACGATCTGGTGGGAAACGAGAACTACTATGTGCGATCTTCTGACTCGATCTTTGGCGCTGATTTGCGCGTGCTCGCGTCTATGGCGAACTGTGCTGGTAAGGAGACTGCGCTACGGTGGGCACGCCTGCCGGTGCCCTTTGCCACGGACAATTTTAAGGGTCTTTCCCTCCTCCGTCTAGTTACTGCAGCCACAGACATACGAAGCATAAAGGACGCTCCATGATACATATTATAGAGAAATTTCAGGGTTGCTAGCAACCTGACAGTATACTTGGGTATCTGAACTTGTTCATGGGGCCGTTTCGAGCAGCGCAGAGTACTTCTCGAGAACTCGTAACAGCACTCTCATCCTCCAAGTGGTATATTTAAGATATCTTTCTGTCTGTTGAGTACTAGATGTGAATGTTTCCCTTCTGCCGGGCAGATATTTCGTGATTGGCAGTTTATAGTGCTAGGATCTTTTCCTGGTTCACCCCTGGTATACTTCCTGACCAATCTCAGCTGTCCATTCTGTCATACTTTTGGCCATTTACCAATTTCCACGGACGTCTTCTCGCGATATTCTTTGTGTTGGCACATCTAAAGACATTGTATTCGCTATAATAACTCAGATGCATAGGCCTTGCTGTGGGTAATATTCACCGTACTCACCCCATTCCAAACACAAACAATACAGCGTATGGTTTCTACAATAGTACACTAATATACTTATGGTATACACCGTATCCTGAAAAGTACCAACTCAGTAAGAGCCTAACTGTTTCCCCTGTACTCAGATGCGGAAAAGGGGAGACCGGAAGCCCTGACTTAGTGTGGTTGCTCCAAAACAACCAAAACCGACTCTTTGCTTCTTTAACCTATTGGTCTAAATCGCTTGCGTCCCGTTGCGCCTTGGATATAGCACGCACGCAAATGCCCGCGAGTTCTGTTGTCAACCCATCCAGATACTGTAAATGAATCACTTCGCCGAGTGTCAACTTCCGGACTGGAATGCGGTGGATCAGATCCGGGACATTTTGCAGCAACTCCACGTTGTGACGAGTCTCAGGGTCGCGGGGGTTAGAGACGATATGGCAGAAGAGTGTCAAGACGGCGGTTGTGGCGTAAAAGAGTATGATCCTAATTCCGTCGTGTGGTTGACCCAGTCAGCTTACATGGCAGACCCCTTTTAAAAACAACCAGAACCCAGAGGTTGCAGCACACATACCTAAAACACTCTCCCTTTATCACAGACAGCACTCGTTGGAGGTAAGACAGGGTTGAGCGACTCGCGGCGATGGAAAGGCCGGCGCTTGACGTGATCCCCTGGAGTGGCGGCCCGGCGAGATTGACTTCTGAGATCTGACATCTGCTGCTCGCTTGGTGGATGGAGATTACACAGTGGTAGTACGCGAGCCTCAGCATCACAGCCTGTGTATTCGCGTTGGCGCTCACGGGCGTCTCCGCGGAAAAGTATAAGGTCGGGCGGAACTCTGCCGGGAGAGACAGCCTCCATTGTTCTAGGGACTCGTCGAGGTCTCGGATGCTTGACAGTACCTCCGATACAGATTGGTAAAGGGAGTCGGCAGAATACAGATTCTGGTATACTCTTGACTTCAACATGGATAGTCGAAGATCCCAAGGGAAGAGGGGCATAGTGTGGTTGTCTATCGGTAGCATGTCTTGTTGTAGATTGATGTTGAGCAGCCGTATATAATCTGAGGGTAGAGTGAGGTTGCAGTGTGTGTCATTCATACAAGGGGGTTGGCCCGTTCTTATGCATATATCTTTGTCAAATGAATAACATAGCCAGAAGAGATCTCGCAGGTGGAAGGCTAGGTCACTCTTATCATAGGCGGAAAAGCTGGAGGAAGGGTTCTGATTTTTAGCGGGTAATGTGTGAGCCCCCAGTGCATAGAGAAGACGAGTGGCGATTGACAACGTCACGGCTGCAGATTGGAGGTCGCCTAGAAAATACTTGAGTTGCACCTGGTGACTTTGGATTAGTTGCTACCTCCAAGAGGGGCCCAAACGAGGTCACATGGGCTTGTACGCACCAGCATTATTAGTGACTGGAGTCCATCGACCGTCATCTCCTCCGCCACTGGTGTTATAAAGCTTTGTGCCGCCGAGGCATAGGACCGGCAATCCATAGCGCCATGTATGCTGTCCTCGAAGCCAAACAGGGAAACCAGGGACAAAAGTGAGTATAGACAAGATTTGGCGCTGGCAGAACCAAAGGGTTGGACGGGGCTGTAGGCGAGATCTAGCGTCTTCCCGATCATTGATCTGCTAAGCACTGGAAATACTAGACTTTGGAAGGACGAGCAATAAACCAACATATACTTTTCAACGTTGGCTCTACTAGGGAGCTCTGGAAGTGGAGGAGGGGGTACCGCAGAGTCTGATAACAAACGAAGCGGTTTCAACCGTTGAACCTCGAGAGAGAACAACTTGTCGAAATTGACGCGCTCTCCTATTTGAGACTCAATCCATTTTTGGCCTTCGTCGGAGAATACGTGGTGACCTCTGAGGTATGAGATATTATTCAAAAATGTATTCTCATGTCTCAAATGCCCCAGCCCTACTCTTGACATAGATGGATCTGCTAAGATATATCAGCCGCTAGCAACAATTGGTCTTCGCAGCACGTCTTGCGCACCGGAATAAGCAACAGGGGTGTGCTCCGCGCCATTATTGGGCGATGAGAAAGTCACCTGGCTACTGAGAGTTAGTCGGAGAATCCTTGGTCTGGCGGCTCTTTAATGCCGACGAGATTATATAGATCATGGATTCACAGTCGTACCATGCGTCTGCCTGCTTCCGGATCCTATTGTAAGTACAGGCGAGATTATGGTGTTTGCACCAATTGCACTGTGGGAATTCTGCGTCACATTGGATCTGTTGATCCCCAGGAATAAGTGGTAAGATCAGCGTCACGTTGTTTCCAACAAGAGCACGTTGACGTACTTTCTTCTTGAAACAGGAGTCGCATGCCCTCCGTCTGGGTTTGCGAGGGGTGCTCCGCCACGAGGGCGCACGCCGGTCCGACATTGCCAAGTGGTGGGCAGAGATAATACACTATCAGACTCAATCCGATTCTAGAAGACAGCGTGAAAAGCAAAGACTACAGACTAATTAAAGATGAAATTGTGATATCGAGTAATAAATTCTCAGAGGCGAAACATAACCCAGCCACTTGGATTGGTTCACTTGGAACTACGACTGAACTCCGCTGAGTAATCGGTGAATATCAATCAATGTGGGCCCTCTTTGCACATGCCAAGACCGCCTTCTAAGTTGCTTTCAAGCAGGGAACTTGGGTTCTATTTGAGCCGCACAATGCTAGTTCAACAGCTTATGTTGATGAATAAACTCGGACCAAGTCTGGAGTGTCAGCCCAGGGATCTAATGTTCAACACTGTCAGATCACTCGCATCTTCAACAGACAGAAAGTGGTAACTTACCTCCCTGGCTTGCACAAATTCATCCCGCTCGTAGACGTTTCCGCACTTTTCGAAGATCATCAATTGCTCGGTGAAATCCTGTGCGATCTCGTCTGACATGCCGTCACGGTTCATGAGGATCTTTTGGAATTCGCTGGTGCTCACCGGGTGATAGTGAGTTGGGACATTGTAGTCTATCGACCAGGATCAGCATCAGTGTAACCAAGCAACGGACGAACAACGGGGTATAAATAAAGTAGGTAAAATGTAAAACATACACTCCCCCAATTCAGCTAGTTTCTCGGCCTCGGACAAGGCTTGGGCCCAGAACGCGATGGTTTTGGTAAAGTAGGTTGGGCCGGCTTGGAGGATAATGTGAACCAGCTTGCACGTGTCAGCAATAGCGACATTTGGCAACAACGTTTTGGTGCTGTGTGGGAACATGAGATTGTAGTATCCTGCTTCATCCTGTACCAAGACGTTAGCAATGAGTGTCTAGTAAAGGCGGAACAAGTCTGTGCCAATCTCGGACCGGGCCGAAGAACATCTGACCTTGGTGGGCAGATATCGGTCAGGGTCGGTCAAACAGTTCTCGAAGTAATTGGAAAAAAGCACGGTTGTGGTCTTTGCCCACAATTCTGGCTTATTGGTTTGAATATACTCAGTAACCAAGCTCTTGCCCTTCCAGTGATGTACATTAAGGAATTGCCCTTCCGACAAAGAAACTGGGTCAGGCAATGCGCTCCATATCAAGTGCTGGAGTGTGGTTGTCGTCGCTGCAGCATCAGCGATGTCTTTGCCCTGCTTGACTTCAGCGGTAATTGACTGCTTCTGCCAGAAGTCTGTCAGTGCATAGATAATGTTTGCGCCAGTAAAGGCAGCAGCAATGGCTTCTGTGCCGTGATTCAAGTCTGCCTGGTGATTTCAACACCGCGCGCAGCGAGTGCTTGCGCAGCGGGTTTGACAGAGTCACGAGTTAATGCCCGAATATGGTAGATTTCGGGGTATTGCAGGAGCTCTGTTACAACAGATCCGCCCTATAAGTACAGAGATAAGTGGTCTGTATAGTGGTATGCAATGTGAAAAGACCTGCCTGACAGCCAGTGGCACCGATAATCACGACAGTTCGCTTGGTCATGGTGAATTACTTGTAATTAAATGTAAACGTGCAAAATATCTCAAAATAATTTGATCTCATACAAGACTATTCAATTGACAACCCTAGGGGGTCTATTTATACATAAGCCAAGTATATATATCTGTTTGTAGGTCACAATCTAGGGCTACTTAGTTATTTGTTAGTTAGGGCTAATACCGATGAGTGAGCGGTAGATGAACGATAAGAAGCCTTCATGAGGCGGATACTTTGTTCTCCGACTGGGTTTGATGCAGAGTGGGACAGACTTGGTGAATTGTTTATCGTGTTTCTGTGACAAAATATCAAAATGATTCTGTTAGGGGTGATTCATGAAGATTGTCATGCTCTACTGCTCCCATCCAATTCCCTTGAATCGCGCCGGTCCCCGATTAATCATCGGGGTCCGTTATACCATACTCCCTGGATAGAGTGTTTTTAGGGTTAACTCGGGCTGTAGGCATCGGAAAGGGGTTTGTGACATACTATCTTGCCCGGCCGAACACTACAGTCATTGCGACCGTGCGAGACACCTCGTCTGAGAGAGCAAAAGAGCTTGATACACTGAAAAAGGGCGATGTATCTCGTCTTATCATTGTATCACTTCGCGTTGACAGCGCGGCAAGCGTAGCGGTGGCCGCGTCTGAAATCCAGACAAAGCACCATATTGATCACATTGACATTGTTATTGCCAATGCGGGAATCTGCAATTCCTGGGGTCCGGTCCTGGAAGTGGACGTGTTTGAAATGGTTACACACTTTCAAGTGAACACGATGGGACCTCTTAAGCTGTATAAAGCCACGGCACCATTGCTGCAGAAAGCTAAGACTCCGAAGTTCATCTATATCTCTACTCTCCTTGCAAGCATTGGTGAGATTGGACAAATCCCGACATTGACGGGTGTGTATGGAATGTCAAAGGCGGCTGGAAATCACCTGGTCAGAAAGATTCATGCAGAGAATGAGCACTTGCTTGCAATGTTGGTTGATCCAGAGCAGGGCTGAAATTCCACACCGTTTCTTGTATATTCTAATACTGATACGGCTGGCCGTATTGAAGACTTGTCCAGACAGATATGGGTGGTCGTGCTGCACAGTCTCTTGGACTAGATATGGCGCCAGTAACAGTCGAGGAGACTGTGCGTGGAATTACAAAGCAGGTATGTACCAGTATCAATTATGAATGCTGTTGGAGCATAGTTGACATTTTTGCAGATCGACACAGCAATAAAGTCGACCACTTCTGGCCAATTTTTCAATTATACTGGGGACAAAGTGGCCTGGTAGGGTATCAGCGAACAATGTATGATGCCACCTCTAGTGCATGGAGTAACCATAAGTCAAGGACCATGGCCATGGTAATCATAGAAAGATTGGCATGGGTGCTATAAAGTCTGGTATAGCGGCTATCAAGACAGGGGTGCTATGTCTACTATTAGGGATAAGGTATTCAAGATCAAGTACCCCATAATCTAGGAGTATCTTTGCCTGTTCTCTGAGTCTGGATTTGTTCACCGTCTCATCCATTCCACAATCCTCGGCTCAACCTAATGCCCTCGTAGCCACCGACCCGAAACCAGCGCCATAACCAAATGCCCTCCCCGGCGCTACGGCCAAGCAGGAAGACGGCGTCCCAATCGCCGGAAACAAAAAATATTTGCCAGCTGGAGGTCCCATGGATAACTATTTATCGTTTCTTTGCCGCTGACAAAGCGGAGCTTTAGAACTAAGTGGAACTCTTGAAGTGCAAGCTTAACTTTTCTCCAACAAGACCAGGACTATAAGGATTTCAAAACAGCGCAACTTAACAATCTCGAAGCATTGCACCAACTATCTCTACGATGTCGTCTTTTACCTATCATTCTCTCCCTGGTTTCGGGGAGCAGTGCTGTGAAGAATACGGGTTCAGCGATGCCTGTATCATCGGTGATAGGATAATCGTTACTGGTCAAAGTGAGTCCCCCAGAACTAGGTAAATTTGCTTGCACAACTTTCTGGTTAACACCCAATAACCAGCTGGAATGAACCCGATCACTCTCCAAACGTCCGCGGATATTGGAGAACAAGTCGCGCAGGCGTTCGAGAATATCAACAACCTCATCGTCCACGCCCTTGGAAAGGAGGGTCACCCTGCTCATCACGAGGGCAAGTCGGGCTGGGAGCATGTGGTCAAGCTTCACGCATACTTTGTTGGGTTATCAAGCATCCGAGACCAAGCGAGAGCGCTTATGGTGCGGTCTATCAAACAGTGGTGTCCGAACCACCAACCACTTTTCACCATGGTGGGCATTGAGAGTTTGCCATTTCCGGAGCATCACGTGGAGTTGGAGGTTGATGTTTGGTTAAAATGAATTGACATTGATTCTAGAGAGCAGCTACTGATGGTCGAGAGTGTTCGAAGGGCTTACGAATTGTAGGTGTTCGTGCAGGCTCGGATGGTGCGCTTTGTGACCAACGAGTCAGCTAGCTGAGAGATTTAGGGCTTTTCTCAATCCTTGAGTAGATGACTTATGACCACAGCTTTGACATCCATGGTCTCCCCCGCACCAGTGGCCCTAATTGCGGCGGAAAAAGAGTGAATTTCCCTGGCCCAGACGCACGGAAGACATTCCAAGAACTCCTTGTTCTATGAGTTGTTAGTGTCTTCGCACGTCCCTGTGTCAAAGAGAATGAGGCTCACGTCCGGGTGGTAGAGTAGGCTAACGATCAGCGGGCATGCACGGCTTTCGTGCTTCTGCGGCGGTGTTCCCGGGGCGGAAACGTTCCCGCCAGAAAGAACACACGAGACGTCGATGTGAGAGCGCTCGAGTCAAGTAGCTGTACCTGGTTAGCTGCTAATTCGATTTGAGAAGACGAGGGGTAATCAACCCAGAGCTTGGAGCCCGACGGCAGCATCTATGGACCGCCGACCCCATCACCCAACTAGGCTAAGCTCAGTAACGTACCTTTCTCAGATGAAGTCTTCCCTCCGATGTCGCAATGATTTGCCGCTTTCTCATCCTTCGAGTGATCCTTCCGACGCCATCATCTATACAAGCAAACGGCACGGTCCGGAATCCTCGCGGTAAGCCTGGTGATAACCACATATTAACAACACCCGACGGGGAACGGATCAAGAACTCCATATCTTAATTAAAAAATACGAGCACTTGCAGCATTGGCTTACATTGTTAATTAAGGGATACGAGCACTTGCAGCATTAGCTTACATCGTCGACTAGATTCCACAAATAGAGTTTTGATCCGCTTGGTTTCTGATATTGCGATATCTCTTATCTGGCCCTAAAATCTTACGCAGAGCACTGCATAAGGCTAATGTGACGAGAGCTTGTTATATAGTTTATTCTGATATAGATCTGCGTATGATACTAGTGCTTATTGTGATTGATTACCCGTAGTATTTTTCATTTCAGCTTGTTTACCATACATACAATACTCCATACAGTCAGTGGTAACCTCTCTGTTCGGGACTAAAGCTGCAAGGACATGGTGCGATTTGAATCCCCCAAGCAGTCACTCAAATACAGTGATTCGCATTCGGCCCTGTCACTGTCATGCTGCTCAGGCTTAGATAAATCACTTTGGCACCATCAAGAGTGATCTGTTAGACACCCATCATGTCTGCCTTGATTGAGTCATTTGCTGCAGTTTCCTGGCTATGGCTGGGGATACTCGGTGCTGCCACCGTGCTGGCTTACCAAAAATGGTTCGGTTCAAAACTGGATATTCCTCGAATTGGGCCAAAGCCCACGCTGCTGGGAAACACATCTCAGGGGGAATTCTACCAGAGGAGTGTGGAAATGGTCAATGAGGGATATGCCAAGGTAAGCACCCGTGTGTGCGGGTATACAGCGAAGAACAGAAAATTGATTGACACATGGTAGTACAAAGATTCGTTATACTATATATGGACGACCAACATGGATCGGTTGATGATACCTGCAAAGTATATGAGCGACTTCAATCAAGTGCCGCGCAGCCATCTCAAGTTGACGGCGACTGTGCGATATTCGGGTAAATATACAGGAATGGACATTGCAGATCAAGGCATGCTCGGGTATGATGTGTGTGCTGGTCCGTTGTCGCAAAATATCGGTCGATTAGCACAGCCGGTATACGACGAGATTGTATATGCACTCCAAGGGAAAGTCAACGATGCAAAAGATGTCAACGGTAAGAAGTCTATCGCAACCCTAAGTCCAGCGGCTAATGAGAACTAGGTGTCTATATTGTTCCCCTTTACTATACCATTCTGGAAGTTGTCACTGCCTCGACCGCTCGCATGTTTGTTGGACCTGATCTGTGTAGAGATCCGGAATGGCTGTCAACAGTCAGTGCCTACACAGGCGACATAGGTGCCGTGGTGGGCGACCTCCAAAAACACTACAAGTTCCTGCATCCCATCATTGCGCCTCGTCTTGAGTCGTACAAGCAGCTTCAACGGCGATTCGGCAAGATCTGTGAAATTCTTCTCCCGATATTCGAGCAGCGTCGAAAGACGGACAGTAAGGAGCACGCGGACATGATTCAGTGGCTCATCGATACGGCCAAGGGCCCTGACGCGGATAGTACGCAACTAGCCAAGAGAATGCCGTTTCTGAACATGGCTGCTATCCATTCGACGGCCCACACCACGGTGAATGTGATTCTGGATTTGTGCCATCATCCGGAGTATATCCAGCCCATACGGGAGGAAATAGTTGAGGCTATCAGAGCACACGGTATCATCAAAGCTTCTACTCTGGCGACCCTGAAGAAACTGGATAGTTTCATGAAAGAAAGCCAGCGTCTGAGCCCGATGGATTTGAGTAAGTGATTCTAATTTTCTTAGCCTCCATAGATGAAGGTGCCTAACTGGTCAGTGTTATTCAATCGCCAAGTCACTAAACCGGTGACTCTATCCAACAACATCACCATCCCCCGCAATACCTTCATCTCCATGCCTATCTACCCCATGTGCAGAGATCCCGAACGGTACCCCGATCCCGAGACTTTCGACGGATACCGATTCTACAAACTGCGCCAAATCAAAGAAGAAGCCCGGTACCAGTTTGCTGCATCTGACAGAGATGGGCCGGCCTGGGGATTTGGCAAATTCGCTTGTCCTGGCCGATTCTGGGCGGCAGCACAGGTGAAACTGGTGGTGATGGCATTGCTTGTGCAGTATGATATTGCGTATCCTGAAGGCCAGACACATCGGCCCGGGGATGTTATACTGGGCGAAAAACGGACTCCGGATCGAACGCAGCAGTTGGTGTTGAAGAGATTGGACCCAGCCCCATCGCTATCGCTGTGAGCGACATCCAATTTTACAATGAAGATGGTACCGTAGAATGATTATCAATCACAACCCTACTATCGTAATCTCGCGTAAGCATGGGAAAACAAGCAATAATCATGTGCGATGTTTATAGTTTCAACCAATAAGAATGCAAACTTACGACCAGGATCATATCCAACTATGAAATGCACCGGAAGCTGCTCATCCGGTTCCTAGTCCATGGTCGTCCATAGCATTTGGTATTTATTGCCCCTCCTTCTCCCGTTTGAACCATCATCTACCAACAACAACAACCACACCAACAACAACAACCATGACCAAAACGGGTTCTCCTAAGCTCATCTTTGGCGCTGCCTCGTTTGGCATGAGCTTCGTCAAGCTTGAAGATGTGCAGGAAGTTCTGGGCTGTCTCAAAGAGAACAATATCACCCACCTCGACACCGCCGGCAGATATCCACCCACTTCGCCTGGGCGCTCGGAGGAACTGCTCGGAGAGACCAAAGCGGCAGCCCAGGGCTTCACAATCGACACCAAAATTCTCACACTCTCGCCGGACCATCTTGGCGAGTTGAAAAGAGCTGCGATCGAAAAGTCCCTCAACACCAGTTTGCAGCGCATGGGTGTCGACCAGGTCAACACCCTCCATATCCATTTCCCAGACCTAGCCACCCCGTTGAAAGAACAGGCAGAGACGTTCAACGATCTACATAAGGCTGGAAAATTCAAGAATGTATGTCTCGTTTCGTCCACAAATAAGGCTACGAATACAAAGCTAACCTCCTCTAGCTCGGTGTCTCGAACTTCCAGCCTGAGTTGCTGCAAGAATTCATCGACATCTGCGAGGCCAACGGTTTTATAAAGCCCACCGTCTATCAGGGCGACTATAGTGCCGTCAATCGGGGCATGGAGAAGAAGCTCCTCCCGATTCTGAAGAAGCACGGCATTGCCTACAACGCGTTCCGGTATGTTATGCTCCAGTCACACTCTTGGATTAAATACTGATATGGCCAACTGTGCAGGGTCCTAGCCTCCGGCTTCTTGTCCGGTAAACTCACGAATGGCAACGCCGAAGGGACGCGCTTTGACGCCGATAGTCCCATTGGCAAATTAATGCAGAGCCTCTACAACCAAGAGCCATTGCACAATGCACTCAAGCAGTTGGAGGAAACCACACGCGCTCTGAGTATTACAACGATTGATGCTGCGATGCGGTGGGCTTACTATCATTCCGCGCTGGGTCCGAATGATGGGATCATTCTTGGAGCCAGCTCGATCAAGCAGATCAAATCGAATGTTGAGAGCATTCGCCAGGGTCCTTTGCCGCAGGAGTGTCTAGATACACTTGAGAGCATCTGGGCGACGCTGGAACCGGTGAGGGGAGATATTATTTGAGGGGGGTATTCTATGGGCGGACGAGAGTATGATAGACTCACGTAGGTAGATAGTATTTACGACAACAGACTCCACTGGCTAATGACGTGGCCTAAATGACTCTGAAGCACGCAATTAAAGAATCTTAATATCATTAACTTTGGTTCATGCCACAAAAAGTGCGGCATATCTAGACTCAGTGTCATTTTATCGAGACACTTGAATAGTCATAGATGGGGGTTGATGGCCTTCACTTTTTCACATTCTGGGTGTGTACCGTATTTAGCCCCAATATTACTTATAGTGCAAGATAAACCCAGAAACGGATCTCGCTTATAGAATTGTGAGAAATGCCCTAATGACATCTATCGACTATCTAATATCTACCAACAAGTATATAGCAAGAGTAGCAACATCAACAACCCAATCTAAGCCTTCGAAATCTTGAACCCCGAATTCTGCAACTTTTGAAACACCTGCTGCGGATCATAGCTAGCGGCGACAGCAGCGAACTTCTTGAAATTCTCCTCTCCGTAACTCTTGAGCGGACTCTGCGACACATCCGCGTCGTTCTGGAACTGGAAGTCAAGGTACTTGCCAGCGTCCGTAGCCAAGTTGGTCATGTTTTTCATCATACCGGTCGACGCCTCTAGAGCCGCCTTGTCGTCCTTTTCGTCGAACCAGGCGGCCACAACATGCCACCAGTTGGTGCTGACGGGCTTCATGCCCAGCCAGTTGCCGCCGCGTTTCTGGCCAGCTTGGACGGCGGCCTTGGTGATGGTTTGGATGCCGTACTGCAGGGCGCCTTTGGTGGGGGAGGTGAAGTGCTGGCGGCTGATGAACGAGCCGTAGGCGCTCTTGTACAAGTCCAGGTCAGTCTCGTAGCTGGTGGCGAAAGAGAGGTACCGGGCGGTGGGGGAGTTCGCGGTGAAGAAATCGACTAGCTTAGCAATGGTGCCGATGGTAGGAGGCGCAAGTGTCCGTATGGGCTTGAGGGAGTCGAAAGCAGAGAATACTGGAGGGTTTTCGGTGGGCTCGGCGTAGAGCATACCGACCATCATGGTGCCGTTGCTTCCGGAGAAGAGGACTCCCGCGTTGCTGTCGTCTTCCATCTTGGCCTGCGTGGCGACGATGGCGGAGAGGACCTGTTTGTAGTCGGACTCGTTATACTGGGCGACGTGGTACCAGATGTCGGTGGGGATGGTGTAGAGGGTGAAGTGAGTGACAATGCCATAGTTGGGACCACCGCCTTTGAGGGCTTTGAAGAGGTCGGGATGGGAGTTGGCGGTGGCGTTAACGACGGTCGAATTAGCCAGCACGACTTCAAATTGTTGGACATTGTCACAGGCAAAGCCGTATTTGGAGGAGAAGAACGGGATTCCCACTGGTTCTTGTTAGAAAACATAAATGATGGTCTGCCATTAGTCGAAAAGACCCACCTCCTAAAATCAAACCGCCAACACCGACATCGCCAGAGCGTCCCCCAACGGCACCAAGTCCATACTCCTCCAACCTGTTGTAGACCTCACCCCATCGGTTTCCAGTTCCCAGCCGGACTGTCTTGTGGTCCTCACTGAGACTGCTAGAGGTGAGACGGCTCAGGTCAAGCACCACTCCGTCTTCAATACTGGAAAAACCGACATTCTGCTGGTGACCGCCACTGCGCGTCGCAAACTTGGTGCCTAGCGTGGTAACGATTTTGAGGCCAAACGCGACATCGGAGGTGGTGTGAGCCTCAAAGAAACAGGTTGACTTGAGCCAACAGGTCCCAGAACTTAAACTATCAGTATGTGTCGTTGTTATCTTTTATCTCTGTTACTTAGATACATACATTGGTCGCTCCACCTCAGCAGTATAGTCCCCGCTGCTCTGATCCGCGTATTTACCGGGAAACAAAGTCGCGAACACGTCGCAAGCCGTGACAGCATCCGTTTCACCGTGAGCTGAGACCTGGTCCAGCTTGTCTTTGTTCTTCTTGGCCAGTTCAACCACGGGCGAAATATCAGACTGAGGTTGCGTCTCGCCGAGGCTGTCGGCCACATCCAGCAACGCTGTATAAAGTGAACTGTCGCCCGCAGCCGCTACATAGTTAAGATGTAGAACTGCAATAAAAGCCGCCTTGAGGCTAACTGAGGCGACACGCATGATGCCAATGAATAAAACTGCCCAGGAAGAAGAGAGGCGGATAATTGATCCTGATGATATTTAGACTGCCGCGAAGCTCTCCATCAGGAGCTCCGTTGACGGGTCCTATTTAAGTTCCAGGCCATAACCACGTAATCCAAAAAAAAAAAGAAAAAACACCATTATATATTTGAAGGAATCTAAGCTTCGACGTGCTTATGTCGTATTGGAGGATTGTATTTGTGTTGAGGCTATGCTGACCGTGTTAGAGTCGCTGGTCTAGCAGATACCTCACGAGTATAGCTTAGCTTCGGCGACTTCGCCTTCTAGAAGTAAGCCATGTAATCACACAGATCACACGGCTCATGGCTAAAAACGAGAAGGGTAAAGGAAAGGAGAGAAAAAAAATCAAGAAGAAAACGAGGGAAAAAAGTGGGCATGCATTGTGTGGTCGAATACAGTGCATTGTCGGGCTCATTCGCCACCTAGATAACAGTATACGAGCAAGCCACCCAACGAGGCGCTAACATGAGAAGGATCAAAGCGGAGAAGCCCCTGCCGAATAAGCTAAAACTTTGAAGATGCATAGTATATTTGGCAACTGTTCCCGTATCCGTATCGAGAGGATGCACGGAGATTTCTCGTAATCCTGCCGCCTTGAAGGAATCGTACCCCGGACCCTGAAGAGTTCTAGGAAGGGGTGAGATTATAGATGCATTTAGGTAGATTTGTCACGATTATAAACAAGCTCGGACAGGGGACTGCCCCGAGGGCCAAGCTTGAGAAGGAACAATATCCCTATGGTTAAGCAATGGGAAGTGGGGCGGCCCGGGTTGATACCAATCCTTCAGGAACGAGCCTGTAATGCCATGATACGACGTACTTTACCAGAATACACAGAGTGATAACATACCGTAAAATATGAACAATACCGCTAGCTCGTGATTACAATGACCACAGTGAGCCATCGACGGCCAATGATAATGGATGACTTTGTTTCTCATACTATAACTATAACCCTATGAGGCTTATGAGAAACCAGTAGCGACTGGCTTTCCCACCCCCGTGCTAGACCTTTCGGAGCAGAAACCCGTCACCCTGCAGAGTTTGGAACACCTGCTCGGCATCGTACTTCCTGCTCACCTCCTTCATCCGCGCAATGTGTTGAGCTCCGTAGCCGGTCAAAGGATCCTGCGCAAAAGTCGCATTGTTCATGAAAACAAACGGCAGCAAGATGCCCATTCGCGCGGCATTCTCTCTCAGATAATCACGCAATTCAAACACCGCTTTCCGAACGGGCTCGTCGTCGTCTTCCTTCACCCACTGGGCCAGATAGGACATCCCTAGTGAAGTTAGCATAGGTCATGGCGAATTAAAATATGGACTTACATTGTTGAGGCTCCACCGCTGTATTCAGCGCATTTCCTCCATTTTCCCGGCCGATCTTCATCGCGGAGGTGGTCAGTGGTTGTACCACCATGCCCATATCACACCCAGTCTGTTCGTAGAGCTGGTCCGTCACCTGACGCCAGCGGTCGTATGCCAGCGTGTGAAATTCCGTGTTGGGTCGAGTGGTTATCCCGAAAGCCTCGCGTCTGTGTCGATCAGTAAAAAGATAGAACTACCGGATGAGATCTAGACAAACCTCAGTTTCTGCGGTGTTCCTAGAACCCTGTTCGATGTGCTCTTGGTGAAATCGAGAATAGTGCCGATAGTCGGCTCCACAAACCACGACTCATAAGGAATATCATAGAACATCTCAAAGAGCGGAGGGAATTCTACAGGCGAGGAGTAGATCCATCCTAGAAGCGTTCGCTTGTGTCCGATATGGTGGATTATTGATCCCCGGCGCTCGTTCTCTGCAGCCTTTTGCCATGTCTCAATGGCCTTGAGAATTTGCTCGTTGGCTGAAGGTTCGTAAATTCGAGCGGCGAACCAGATTTTGTCAATTGGGACAGTCCAGTAAGTGAACTTGGTGACAATACCTGGCCAGCTAGTCAGGAGAGAGAACAGCATCAATGAGGTTTTTCAAGTCATACCAAAGTTCGAACCTCCGCCCTTGAGAGCCCAAAAAAGGTCCGGATTCTCCGTCCGACTAGCATTAACAATCGACGAGTCCGAAAGCACCATCTCAAAAGACCGCACATTATCACAAGCCAGACCATACTCGCTGGAGAAACTCGGAAACCCTCCCCCAAGAATCAACCCACCAATGCCAACATCGCCTGTGCGTCCGCCGATAACAGAGACCCCAGACCCATCCAGCGTCTCGTACACCTTCTGCCAGCGGTTTCCGGGGCCGATCTCCACGGTCTTCTTGTCCTGGCTCAGCACCACATTGCAGATGCGGTTCATGTCGATCAGGATTGCGTTCTCACCGGCGCTGGCCCAACCACGGTTAGGGTTGTGGCCACCGCTGCGGATTGCAAAGGGGACTTTGAGAGTGGTGATGATTTGGAGGGCCTTGGCTACATCGTGCTTGTCTGCGGGCTGGATGATGCATGAGGGGTGCAAGTGGCAGGTTGCGGACCAGTTTGCTTCGCATGTGGCGATATAGTTTTCTGAGTCGGGCCCTATCCAGCCGATGTTCTCTCGGAAGACGATCTTTGCGATGGATGATGCTAGTGCTACGTTCTGGCCGGTGCTGCTGGTAGCTATTTGCTCGAGGTCGTCGGTGGCCTGGGACTCGAGCAGGGCCCGGACCCTGAGGGCCTCGCTGTTGCTGAGGTCTAGGCTCTGAATGAACTGATTGTATGCCATTGTGTTGCTGGGTGGAAGGGGATCGGTCAAGCAAGAGAAGGTACCAAGATGGGAGAACGCTCATACAATATGAATTGCCGCAATTGATTTTAAAAATTAATCTTCTATCCCAGTGTTTGTCGCACTACTTACCTCGAGCATATTTTTTACTCCAAGCAGGATCACTGTCCCTGTATGTCGTGCAGAGTTGACCATGGCGTAACGGCAGGATCTCGCAACGGACATGTAGTGTAACCTACGTTACCGCGAGTATTTTTCAATACTCAAAATACTGCCTAGTATCATCATACCGTTCAATCGGAGTCAACAGACGAAAGGTGGATAAATTCCTGCAGGATGATCCCCCCCGGCCACGTTCCTTCGCCCTGTCTCATCTCAGCGATCACGACATGTTCTATCTACTCTCTCCTAATTGGATATCTCATGTCCTCTATCGCAGAAAATGGATTTCATATGCCTCGCACCGCCAAAAGTACCACTTCGTATCCATACGGTCACACTCCAGCATCTTCCAATAGTCCTAATCATTGGCGGAGTCTACGCCTGAACTGCATCTCTTGGGTCGTACTCGGCGCAATCCGCTCATCGAGATAGGTATTCGCCGGACGCTCCTTCTGGTCACCGGGAAATTGAAACTCGTATTCGGTTATGAGGATTATCAGAAGGATTTTGATCATCCCTGCGGCGAAAAAACGCCCCGGGCAGGCAAACTTACCCATACCGAACGGGAGGGAGTCGACGCTCGTGCTAGATGAATTGAATTGCGCGTCAGGAGGGGCTGTGTCCGTGATGTGGGGGGGGGGGGGGTTTGCTCTATCGAATCCGCACTTACCTGGCGAATTGGTGCTTATTTGCCTCCGCGGGGGAGACACTTCGCTTCTGCTCGAAGCGCCACGGCTGGAACTCTTCCGGGTTGGCGTAGTTCGCTGGGTCTCGGGCGATTTCGGCGGATGGCATGGAGATGAAGGATCCGGGGGGCAGTCGGACGCCGTTCGACAAGGTGATGGGTTTGACTACCTTCCGATTGAAGGCCACTGGGGGGCGGTTAGTGGGCTTGCGGGGCAAGTTGGGGGGTAAGGAGTCATACGCGTTCCGGGGTGGTTGATGCGCTGGGACTCTTTGATGAAACTGTCGAGTTTCTTCATCTTATTGATGGATGCCAGGCTGAGGCCGTCCTCGGCGATAGTGCGGGTTATCTCTTCCCGAAGGACGGGAACACAGTCTTCTGCGTACTGGCAGAGATCGTAGAGAACGTGAACCGCAGTAGAGGAACTGGTATGGATGGAAGCTAGACAGAGAAACAGGATCTTGTCCGACAGTCGATACGGAGACTTGTCGGCGCCTTGAGCACTTTCTGTCATCCACTGCAGGAGATCAGACTGAGGCTTTTCTGGCAATTTATCTGCTCGTTCTTGAAGAAGGGGAATCAACATGCTTCGGCCTGACTGGATGCGCGCCTGAAGTCGCTTTCGAGACTGTAGGAACATATAGATGAATGGCCGTGCCAACCAGTGTTTGTCTCGTAGATCTTGAGACACTGCGAAAACATCGCCAGTGTAACCAACGGCTGTCTCAAGCCATTTGGGATCACGGCATAGGGGGAAACCAACAAAAGCCCGAGAAGTGACTTGGGCAACGCAGCCAAGGACGGTCTTGTAGACGTTGGCCGTTTGCCAGTCTGGAATGTTAGAATACGATCAGATGGTAGGGCTGAGGGTCTTACCCTGTGTATCGCACTGGGCCAACCGCTGGGAGATGGCGTATTTCATTTCTTCATACATCACAGGAACCAAACTCCCTTTGAGGGATTAGAAGAAGTCCAGATGTAGAATCAGAGCACATACCGAGATTTTGCTGCAATTGGTGGCGACAGACATCATTCTGAAGATGGCTCAGTTGGATAATGTTCAATGTCGTGTATGAACCGAAATGTCTCTCGCTCATAGCCTTGCGCAGGCTCAGAACGTCCTCGGGCAGGGAACGAAGCTCATTCACAAAGCGGTTGGAGAGGATAACTCGTTCCATGTCTGCGGTCTGCACGACAAACGCAGAATTTTTATACTAAATATGGTCAATTATAAATGAAACGAAGGGAAAAATCAGCAGTTTTCATACTTTTTGGTAGCCCTCGCGAATGAGTTGGTATCCATTCCGAAGAAAGTCTGCACGAGCTGCAGCCATGCCAATTGCATTGGGATCTTTGCCAACTCTGGGGATGGAGATAGGGTTATTTTCGGTTTTCGCCGGGACCGAGTTCTTGTCTAAAGCCCAGTAGCTGATGTTGGCAATTATTCCAGACAATACGGCGAAGATGAGTGCCGCGGAGAAAATCTCATCTAGAGGACTTGGTATTCCAGTTTGGCGCATTGTGAGGGTAAGATAATCCAGGGTTACGTTCGCTGCAGTGTGTAAGGAATCCATGAGGAAAAGAGTCGAGGAAGAAGGGAATTGACGCTGGGGGGACGAGGGGCTTTTATAAGTTTTCTAAGGGTATGATATGCCTAAAGACGTGGAGACACATCAATCTAGGTTTTATTGCGCATGGAAGTAGAATATCATTCAGGCTAGATAATGTCAGGTCTTTTGTACACAAGACTCAAAAAAAATCATATATTTGATGTACGATCTAGATAACCGTTCATAGTGTCCATCACAGATTATTGACATATGTTTACGCAGACTTATACATGGTAGGCACCTTGTCGTTCTTGTCCTGACGCTTTCTAACAAGAAGCCTTGCAGCAGGGTCGGGAAGAACATTCTCGTCCATGGTCAAGTTCTTGGGTCTACCTTGTCCCTCAGGATACTTGAACTCATAGTCTAGCAGAATACGAGCGAGAATCATCTTCATCTCCAACACCGCAAAGAATCGACCAGGACAGGCGTATTTGCCGTGTCCAAAGTGCAGATGGTTCTTGTCGGTCATGGGAAGAAGATGTTTGTTGGCCTCTCCAGGGTTCTGGCGTTTGCGATAAAACCGCAGAGGATCGAACTTCTCTGGCTCTGGGTTGTTCTCGGCGTCTAGAAGAATTGGCCCCGATGCGACAGCAAAGTGCGTACCCTTGTGGATCTTGACTCCATCGGATAGGGTAATGGGTTGCATGGCCGTGCGGTTGAAAGCCACTAAAGCTGTCAGTGCGGTTTCCTTAGTAATGGAGAAGGTTTCTTACAGTAGCTGGGGGGATTGAGACGCTGGGATTCTTTCATCAACGATTCGAGTTTTCTGAATTTACTCAGGGTCTGCTTTGCCATTCCACCGTCTTCAATCAGGACGCTCTCAACCTCCTCGCGCATTTCAGCGATGTATTCCGGGTTTGCCGCGAGATCATACAAAGTATGAGTTGTGGCCATGCCGGTGGTGTGAATTGAAGCGAGGCTGAGGAGTAGCTGACGATGAGCGAGCTTGTTGGGATTGGCTTCGTTCGCGTCCTGAGCCATGCCCATCATCCACTTGAGCACCGTATCATCACCCTCGGGGTTACCGGCCGCAATATTGACAGCATGCTCCTTGACAAGGGGGACGATCAACTTCTTGGCGGTCTTGAGGTCGTTATGCACGCGGTACCAGGATGGCAGGAACCAGACTAGGAAGGGGTGAAGAAATGTGGGCATCATCCGCAGAGCGAAAGCCGTCATGAAGAGATTCTCGGTGTAGTGGATTGAAGTGTGCAGCCACTCCTCATTACGGCACAGAGGGAGTCCAACAAAGGTCCGGGCAGAGATCCGGGCGATTATGCGCAAAATGATATCGCCAATCTGCACCTCGGTCCAATCTAGAATTGTAAGCGACAATCATGATGTTCGGGTTACCTTCTTACCATCCGATTGAGGCATTTCGATATCGAAAGCAAAGTCCATCTCTTGCTGAACAATGTCCATGTATTGTACAAGGTTGGGCGTCAACTTTGCCTGAAGAACCCGAGTATGGAGGTTCCCTTCAAGCATCAGGTCGGCCGTAGTGTATTTGCCCATGACATTCTGCAGCGGTCAGATGTGTTTGCACAAAATTTGTACTGATCATACCTTGATGTGCGCATGAATAGGACTGATTATGCTCTCCGGTAACTGGCGGAGTTCATCGACATATTTGTTGGAGATGATGAGAACGTCCGAGTCCATGCGACGAAGCTTAAACATGCTTCTTTTGAACTGCAGGTCATCAGAAAAATTCAGCTCGTATCAAGAGAGATGCTCACCTTGTTGTAGCCGTCCATAATAATTGGTCTCGCCCCAGTAATAAACCGCATCCGTAGCAGGAGTGTTGGTTCCCAAATGCTACGGTAGCCAGCATAGGGAGCCTTGACGGTTTTTGGCCCAAAGAGCCATGAGATAAAGGAGACGATGGCGATGCTACCCAGAACAGTGAATCTCACGTTCCAGTCATTCCTCTCTTGCCAGCCATACTCCACCAGCTCGGCAGCATCTGCCAGTCGCTGAGCTAGGGTTTCGTGTAAGGAAGCCATGTCCTAATGAGTTGCAGGAACACAGAATGCCTTGATCAGGTCACAAAGATTGCACAAAGATTTCAAGACGATGAGTTAGTTATAGCAACAATGCCATCCAGAGCTCGAATGCTTGATTTGGAGCGAGGGGTACCAGAGCCATTATAAATTAACATAATGCATAGCAATCACATAGGCGAGTGCAATGGATGCGAGGTGAATTCACCCTTGATGCCCTAGTATATTACACAACAATACATGCAGCACCATGTAAGCGTGCGTTAGTGTAGGATACCTGAAATACGACCATAATACACGCAATGTATTTTCTAATCTTACGTCGAATGTCACATTGCGTAATCGGTATTTGAATCGGACATTACCTAGTTCGACAGATAAACAAGTTACTGGCTTGGAGTCAGCCATGGCAACTGCTCCGGAGTTTTGACGCCCTGGATTCTCCTTTGTTCCTCCAATTGGTGGCGAGACTGCATTTGCTTTTCACCAAGGGTGCCAGGGCTACACTGCCTCAGCTGAGACAGTCTACCGCTGGGGCCAAACTACCAACACATCATGCTGAACAGATTATATGTTATATATAGTAACGAGCTGTATAACATGGCTATACTCAATGCAAAGAAAATGAAATGCTGGCTGCGAGTATACTGACGTGACATCCACACAAGGATCCTGTATTCGAATTTCCTAGCTTTTTTATCTCAAACCTAGGTCTCCCTCATGGCTTCCACACCAACCAGTATCAGCAACGAGCCCAACGAGGTGCCCATAGCCAGCCTCTCTGAAACCGATAGAAGGATCGCGGTACGCGGTGATGAGGTCGATTGGGAGGGCTCAAATGATCCCAAGAACCCAATGAACTGGTCGGAGAAGAGGAGGTTGATATCAGTGATTCTCATCAGTATCGTTGGTTTTTTGACGTACGTGACAAAAGGTTAACTACGGTCAACCGCTAACACTAGCTCCTTCAAGCCCCTTTTCATCCTCGGTATCAGCACCAGCTACGGCTCAGATTATGAACGAGTTCCACACTTCCGACAAGACACTGGAAGGTTTTGTGGTGTCTGTCTTTGTTCTCGGAAATGCGGTCGGTCCTCTGTGAGTGCGACTAGAAGAGACTCAAGTCGTGAGTCAGGCTACCTCGCTAACTCGTCAGACTGTTTGGACCCGCGTCGGAGGTCTGGGGAAGAAGTATCATCCTAAACAGTTGCAATGCGCTCTTCGTCGCTTTCACAATTGGCTGTGCCCTGGCAACTTCCTTGCCTATGCTGATGGTTTTTCGATTCCTGTCGGGCTGCGTGGGCGCTGCTCCTGTGGCCATCGGTGGAGGAGTCATTGCAGATTTGATACCAAAGGAACGACGAGGGAAGGCGATGGGGATATTCACGACTGGTTCTTTGGCTGGTCCGGTGGTAGGTCCAATTGCAGGAGGATATCTTGCTCAGGGAATTAATTGGAGGTGGTCATTTTGGTTGGTGGTCATAATTGTGAGACGTTGCGCCCTGTTTCATTTCAGATACTGACGATGATGCTCCAGGGTGGTTTAGTATCTGTTCTGGTTTTGCTAGTCCTACGAGAAACACACGCGCCAACGGTCCTCAAGTGGAAAGCAAGTAAGATACAGAAACATAACGGAGGACCGATGTTGAGGGTACCTGGGATCAAGGATGAGCCGTTGAGCAAAGTATGCACTCAGGCAATTGTCAGACCAGCCAAGATGCTCTTTCTCAGCCCTATCACTGCATCCTTGTCCGTGTATGTGTAACCTCTCCTCAAACCGTGATCCACATCATTCTCACAATATGGAAGCTTCCAAGCTCTAGTCTTTGGCTACATGTATCTCATGTTTACCACCTTCACTCCCACCTTCGAGACCAAGTATGGATTTTCCCTCGGGGAGTCTGGGGTTGTTTATCTTTCACTTGGAGTGGGAATCGCTATTACAGCGTTTACCGTCACACAATATAGCGACAAGCTCATGCTTGCCAGAGGCGCAAAAAAGAACCGCGAGGGACGACCGGAAGACAGGCTGCTTCTGATGAGCTACGGAGCTCCAATGGTGCCTATTGGCCTGTTGTGGTATGGGTGGTCTGCTCAGCATCAACTGCATTTTATGGTGCCGATTGTGGGCATCGCTTTTGTTGGGCTGGGTATAATGAGCGTTTCGGTACGTACACAGAAGGGTTTAGTTTGTAAGCCATGTTAATAGTGTGAATAGCTGCCTGGGAATCTCTACATGGTAGACACTTTCACCAACTACGCTGCCTCCGCTCTGGCGGCTGTGACATTTCTCCGCTCGGTAGCCGGGGGTCTCATTCCTCTGGCTGGCCCACCCATGTTCAATGCTCTGGATGTTGGCTGGGGCTGTTCCACTCTAGCGTTCATTGCTGTTGCCTTGTGCCCCATTCCATTATTACTGACGCGGTATGGAGAGCTTATCAGAACGAAGTTTCCTGTTCGTCTCTAGAATGTTACCGTCATCGCTATCTCGGAGATCTAGAACAAGCGAGTGACTCACATGCCCGGGGCTCGGTTTCGGTGTAGTTATTTTGACGCAACTAACGTGATCGTAAATTGCTCTCGCTCGTATAGACATGATGTGCTTCGTGATAGGCCACTACTGCTACAGAGTGCCAGGTCAGCTCCTGCTTGATTAAGAACCTGGCCCACATACTCAAACAGGCCCTTCCAGGATGGAGATCCTGAGATAGGGAACCTGCTAAAACAAGGATTTGATGCCTATGCTAGCATCTGAGTCAGAACGACGATCAAGTAAACCTTCATCCTGAGACAATGTATCTGACGACGTATTGCCAAACGAAAAGGAATTAGACGGTATTCGGTTATTTGCACTTCGAGATTTCTGCAGCCACAACCCCTGTAGGTTACAAGTCAGTATGGACTAATGATTACCATTGGTTTTGGGTGTTCAGTTGCCCCCCTTTGCCACAGGGGTCTTATGTCGTATGCATCTTGATATGTTAGCGCCCAGGATTCCGGGCCTGCGGGCAAATTGAGCGACAGGGCGAAGGCTCCAAAGATGGATAGTCAGGTAGTCCGACGTTTACAGCCTGGCAACGTAATTTCTGCTCTCCGCTTTTTACGTCCAGCGTAGGGTTTATATTGCAGTCCAGACACGGGGGCGGGGAGTGAGACAGACATCCCACTTCTTATTTACAACTATTTTGCTTATCAAGGCAGGCTATATCAACTTTTTGTTTAACGACAGTCATGATGGATATGCAGCAAATGGATGATTTTATTACGGCCCCAGGAGAGGTAGACTACGCACTGCTGGAAAGTTGCAAGGCTCCGTCCTCGCTGTGCGAGTATGGGGGCAAGGTGCAGCCCGTGGGCAAATATGGGATTCAGGACTTCCAAAACAGTCCTCCACAGGATCCATTTGAAATGGCTTCATCATCTCCAAACTCACGAGCCTCTGACAGCTCTTTGCCGGTTGAGTATCTAGAGCACGCCGAGCATCAAGAGACCACAAACCAATCTGAAGATGAGATGAATTACTTCCTCCCGCCTTTGGAACAACCATGGACAGAATATCTGGATAAGGTATGCAGGTCTCTTCAAAAACCATGTAAACATGCTTATGATTTAGTCCGTCAATGCTCCCTACCGATACGTTGCATCATTACCTGGCAAGGACTTCCGAGGCAAGATCCTGGCCGCGTGCAATGTTTGGCTTCAGATTGACAAGAACTCTCTGGCAACAATCGAGAGGGTTGTTACCATGCTTCACAACGCTTCTCTTCTGTAAGCCATGTCGCTTTCCATTTCTGACAGCTAGCTGACTTGAAAGAATCGACGACATTCAAGACGGATCGACCCTACGGCGAGGATCACCAGCGGCTCATGAAGTATACGGAGTCGCCGCGACAATCAATAGCGGAAATTACGTCTACTTCGAAGCCCAGTCACAGCTGCTTTCTCTGCCCCAATCGTTGAAACTCATCACCATCTTCAACGAAGAATTGGTCAACTTGCACCGGGGCCAAGGGATGGATATCTACTGGAGAGATACCTTCTCTGTTCCTACGGAAGCTGAATACCTACACATGATATCCAACAAAACAGGCGGCCTGTTCCGTCTGGCAATCCGGCTGATGATGGCAGTCAGTGAATCAGACCTTGACTTGCTTGAGTTTACCAATGTCTTGGGACTGCTCTTCCAAATCCAAGACGACTACAAGAACCTAACCTCGCACAATGTATGACTGGTTCCCGCAAGATACAACGTCTTACGCAGTGCTGACTCAAATCAGATGGAGGCAGCCAAAGGATTCTGCGAGGATCTCACCGAGGGGAAGTTCTCCTACCCCATCATCCACGCTATCCACAGCGGCCGGGACGTGCACAATGAGATTATCAAGATCCTGCGACTTAGGACAGATAAGGACTATCTGAAGCGCCACGTGGTGTCGTTGATGGCCAATATTACGGGGAGTCTGGCTTATACCGAGCACGCAATACAAGCGCTGCACGCTTACGCCGTAAAGCTACTGGGGACTATTCAGCCCGAGAATACGTTGATGAGGGGTATTCTAGATACCCTTGTCTGATGAAGGAAGAGGGGTCAAGGGGGAAGAACTTAGGGCATTGTCTCGTACAAATACCATGCGTCTGTTTTTTAGTGCAATACACCGTTTTTCACGTTGATCATACAATACATGAAATGCAGAAACCCTGCTACGGCCATGTAGATCTCTGTATTGCATAATTGAAAAATACTCATCACCTCCAACGTAACAGCCGGTTATCGGTCTGGTGTATACGACAAACCTGCTGGTGAGAAGCATGAGGAGATTAAGCAGTGATTGCCTTGATATTGAATATGGGGGGCTATATAGGATTAGACTGGATTCCCCGGGGTCCGATAAAACACCAAAATATCACAACTTAGCGAAGCATCATTCCAGCTGCTGGACTTGCCCATTGTCGACCTCAGTGCAATAAACCCACCTTGTTTTCTCTCTCTCTTTTTTCTAGTCTTCAATATGAGACCTCCAACGTTTTGGTTACAGTTGCAATCACGCATTGATATCCTGCTCAAGAATCTTGCCGATGGCTGCTCCAGTCCTCATGGGCTGGGCTCCATGTCCACCTGCTGTTACGACACGGCCTGGGTAGCAATGATATCTAAGGAGATTGACGGAAAACGCACATGGCTCTTTCCGTCCTCCTTTGAATATCTCATCAGCTCCCAGGCCCTCGACGGCGGGTGGGGAGAGGGAGCGTCGGACATTGATGTGATCCTCAACACCATGGCAGGCCTGCTGGCCCTCAAGCACCATCAATCCACACCAGAACACAGCAACGTCTTGCAAAGTGATCTGGACGACCACATCCACCGCGCGACCTCCTTCCTGGAGAAGAAACTGCAGACGTGGGATGTTGAGTCCACGGATCACGTCGGGTTTGAGATCCTCGTCCCCACCCATCTGCGCTTACTCGCCGACCAGGGCGTCACCTTCTCGTTCCCTGGTCTAGAGACCCTCATCAACCTCAATCAGACCAAGTTGAGGAAGTTCGTTCCTGAGTTTCTTTACAGCGATATTCCCACCACGCTCACGCATTCGCTCGAGGCTTTCGCGGGACAAATTGAGTTTGATAAAGTCAAGCATCGGCTGGACTTTGGCAGTATGATGGCGTCGCCGTCCTCAACTGCTGCATATCTTATACATGCTTCTCAGTGGAATGACGAGGCGGAGGCGTTTATCCGCTCTGCTGTGGAGCTCGGGGAAGGGAAGGGGTCAGGCGCTGTGCCCAGCGCGTTTCCCATTACCATTTTCGAATTGACCTGGGTATGGCCTTATCATTGTTGCGAGGGTGACGTCCTGCTAATTTTATCACCAGGTGATCTCTACCCTGATGGAGAGTGGTCTCTCACCCACCGAAGAGAACAAGCATCACCTCAACACCGTGGCTGAATACTTGGAGAAACACTTCCATCAACAAAATGGTGTCCTGGGCTTTGGTGTGTCATCGACAATCCATGTGTTTTGTATGCGAAAAGCTAACTTATTAGTTCCCACCTTGATGGCCGATGCGGATGACACAGCCAAAACTATCATCTCTTTGAACATGCTGGGAAAGCGAGTGCGGCCGGACCGCTTGATAGAAGTATTCGAGAATGGCGGCCACTTCCGGACGTACGCTGGGGAGCGTAATCCCAGTTTCAGCGCCAACTGTAATATCCTTAGTGCCCTTCTCCATAGTGAAGAGCCATCCCAATACCTTCGCGAGATTGAATTGGCTGTTCAATTCCTCTGTGATCTTCACAGCAGTGGTGATATGAGAGACAAATGGGTGAGTGTGGTTTCTAGTGCTTCTCAATGAAGACTTGCTGACACTCCCAGAACACCTGCGACATCTACCCTCGAATGCTGCTCGCGCATGCGTTGACCGTCTTGCTCCAGTTGTGGCAGAACGGATCACTGCAGAATCTATCCAAGGATCTCCTCCACAAAGTTCACATTGTTCTGTGGGAGATCCTTGTACAAACTATCCAAGAACAGCAGTCGACTGGGGCCTGGCACAACGGATCCTGCGAGATCACAGCTTACGCAACCCTGACGCTGGCAGCAGGCTCCAACTCCCCGCTGGCAGCCCTATTGGGTGAAAAGCTGCAGACGAGTCTCGTCTATGGACGGGCCTTCCTAGAAGCCAACATCAGCCAGTGGGACAAAGGCGAGACAATCTGGGTAGAAAAAGTCTCGTATAGCTCCGCCGTCCTATCCAACGCCTACTGCATCTCCGCGGTCCAAGCACCGACCTTTACCTGGACTGCCACTGGCGACAACCTCATCAACATCCCCTCCAAGGCCATATCCAAATTTGCCCAGTTTTACTCGCGCCTGCCGCTGTTTGCGCACGAGCCCAGCTGGCGCCTGCGCTTCTCCCTGATCGAAGGCTCCCTGTGGTTCCCACGGCTCGCTGCCCGAAGACTCGATATCTTCCCTCGCACAAACATGGAAGAGGACAAATACCTGCAGTATATCCCCCAAACGTGGACCATGTCCAACAGCCTTCACAACGGCGCCCTCGAGCCAGACCTCATGTGGGAGATGATGGTCATTTCCATGCTCAACTACCAGGCCGACGAGTTCCTCGAAGCCGTCGTCGAAGAGCACCTGATGGACCAAATTGATGCTGTCTCCGCCCTCGTCGAGCGCCTCTGCGATGACGCCCCCAGCGAGTCTCCCTTTTCCGAAGTCGACGGACCGGCAACCAAGCCCGTTTCGCTCAACGGCAACCAGCCAGACATAAATCACGTAGAGCAAGTCCTCCGTCGCTTCATAACCTACCTCCTGACCCACCCCGCCGTCACACGCTCTCCACCCTCCGTCCAGCGCACGCTGCGCCGAGAGCTCAAAATCTTCATTCTCGCGCACCTCGCCCACGCACAAGACAACGCCCGGTTCCGCGCGCAGACTCTCGCCGCAGACCGCACCACTGAGTTCACCTCCCCCCGCTCCTCCTACTACTCCTGGGTCCGCTCCACCTCCGCCGATCACACCAGCTGCCCCTACTCCTTCCACTTCCTCAGCTGCTTGATCGCCAAGCCGGGCGAGGCGGCTTTCAAAGGACCTCGCCAGAGGTACCTCGCAGAGGACATGTGCAGGCATCTGGCGACCATGTGTCGGCAGTACAACGACTACGGCAGTATTGCGCGGGACCGCGCGGAGAAGAATCTGAACAGCGTTAACTTTCCGGAGTTTTGTGCGGAGGGCGTGGAGGGGACAGGTGCGGGTCTGAAGAAGACTGTTGTGCAGGTTGAGCAGAAAATGAAGGACGAGTTGATGTGGGTTGCCGAGTATGAACGCGAGTGCTGTATGACGGCGCTGGACCGGCTTGAGAATGAGACGGGGCTGGATGCTCGCACCAAGAAGATTCTGAGGATGTTTGTTGATGTTACGGACTCTTATGGGCAGATTTATGTTGCGCGGGATATTGCTAGTCGGATGAGGTAGATTTCTTCTGCTGTTTGAACAGTGTGGTGTGTTTTGGGTGATTGCCTTGTGTCGAAGAAAGAGATTCAATCAACTCCGCTGGTTTTTCTATAGTGACATCAAGCGAGCCATATAAAATCGTGATAACTAGACACAGATCCAAGAAGGATGAGCATGGCAGAATCGTGATTGTCAGGTTTCAAGAAGGGACTTTATGTAAGGACATACCATGAACATGAACAGCTAAAACCCGTGCTCCCTTGAGGTGAGATACGGAGTAAATTGGACTGAATAAGCTGTAGCTCGAGGAGTCTTCGAACCACGAACATGCTTGTAGAAGTGACAAGACGGTCAGACCATCGATGTTCATTTAATTCTTCCTTTCTGTCCACTACAGGCGGGGGTAAAGGCATGTATGCTGGTGGTGATATATCCCGCCAAACTATCACTGCAAATGGTTCACTCCGGTCTCTCTTCAATCATAACCAAGAGGAAAGGTTCCTTCCTATAAAGCCCGTCATGAATGGCTGTTTTCTAATTGACACTAGATCTATTCTGTAAACGCAGGTTCCTTTGAATGAACGGTATGGATATTATATGTTGTCAGGCCAGGAATACCTGCCGAGCTAAGTACAGTGGGATTGGCTAGTTACAAGTATTAATCGTTGTATGGCAACACATGCTAATATTCACAGTGACCATATCAAGGTCATGACAAATAGACAAAATATCACTGGTATCGTTGGGGTACCCGATGGACGACATCCCGGCCCCGGTCCAGGACCATCCGTTCGGGGTCAGTAGGATCGTAGTATCGCTCCTCTCGAGCCACCGGCCGCGCGGAGACGTACACCTGTCGTTCGATGTACTCCCTCGGACGACGGCTCCCGTCATCCAGGTACACACCCATCTCCTGCCCGGCGGGTCGCACACTCTCCACCCGCTGGATTACTTCCCGAGGCTCCTCATGCCGGGAGGTCGGTGGTCGCACGCTGGGCATCCGGACGATCCGTTCCCCACGCGGCATCTCGGCTTCTTCCACATAAGGCACTTGCCGACGCACCGAGTAGTCCGCGACCTGGACGCTGTTGCTTCTGGAATACGGCTCCCGGTCGTCCATTGGTGTGGCGTACGGTCGTCGTTCCCCCAGACTGGTCCCAAGGCTGGGGCGTGTGTAGTCGGCGACCCGTCGATAGGAACTTGGTGGGGGAGGCATCTCCTGTACATACCTCCGGCTGCCATACGGATCTTCCACAACGGAGGGCGCACGAGAGCTGGGCTGATGCATCGCTGGTGGACGGTCCTCGTAGATCTCATTCCTCGGCACCCGAGCCGTCGGTGGTGGGGCCATGGCTTGGATCCTCGGTGGAGGGCTCGCTTCGTAGTATTGGTTCCCGTGCTCATCCACAATGATCCTCCGCGCTGGTGCCGCCACGATTCGGTTTAGAGGCTCCTCCTCGTAATATGCTTCCCGGTATCGCGGTGATGTCGCCTGCTCGCCCGCGGGTATATAGCGCCTCGAGGGCTGCGGCGGTGGTGGTTCTTCATAATACCTAGTCCGTTCCTGTGTCGAGGGATCGACAATTGCATAAGACGCCGCTCGCATTGCGCGAGGGCTGATTTGGTCAACATATTCTCGCTGATAATCAGGCTGCCGGGCGTGTTGCAAGCTTGCAACCCTCCGCAGGTCCTGGTCGTCACGAATTGACCGCCTGACCCCGAGTTGCGAAACCGTCCGTGGAACCCCAAGCTCGCCAGGAATCTCATAAGGATCGACCTCATATGCTGGGTCTCTACCTGATGGCTCCATCCTCTGGTAAACCGGGGTGTACCGAGGCGACGGTGCATCAATGTAAACCGGTCGTTCGTGAGTCGGGCGGCTGCGGAACATTGGCGGCGCATCGACGAAGGGGGGCGGCGACACCGGCTCCTCTTTGATGTGTGGTTCAGTCGCACCGCCGGCTTGCGGTCGGTACGATGCCTGCCGGGGTAGAACCCTATCCCCCTGCAGCCTTCTACGCTTCCGCGGCATCAACGACTGGGGCGAGTTGTTTGGGCTAGCTTGGGTGTCTCGACCGTAGGTGGGGTGGAGATCTTTGAGCTGGTGGACCGAAGGAACTTTAGCAATGGCCAAAGGAGAAACCCTGGACGGCTGTGGAGCCGCGGGGGAGGTAATATGATTCTGTACAACCCTAATATCGTTTCGAGGCGATATCGACCTGCGATTGTAACGCGCTCGGTCATCCTGCCGGCCATCACGGTCTCGTTGTTTGCTAAGATAATCTCTTTGGGGGTCAGGGCCCTCCTGTCTTTCCATCGGGGCCACACCCGGCGCCGGTGGGGAATACTCAGGTTCTTCAACCGCTTCAACCGCTTGCTGGGGTACCTGGTTTTTCTGAGGCCTGTAACCCGCCTCCGCATGATGAGGTGGTCTCTGGGCGCGATGCGGCAGTCGGGGGTCTGCAACGGGGTAAGTATCATGCATTTCCTGATCCGATTCAGTGCGGTTGAGGGCTTCAAGCCGTTGCAACTCATCTGAGTAGTTCTCTGCCGGAGAGTCAAGCACTATCGGCTCCTCCGCAGTCATGGCGGGAGCCAGGGACGGCTGGGGAGGGCCATGCTGTGGAGAGTCCGGGGCTCTGCTAGAGTAGAATGAGTTATCATCGAACGAGTCGCTAGTCGCTCCCGTGGCTGGCACATCGACCGAAGGTGATGGCTTGACCAGCTCAAATGCCCTCACCAACACATCCGAGACATCGAAGTCCGGCTTTGTGTCTTGCAGCAAGGCTTTGTGTCTTGATTCTTGCTTTCTCTGATCCAGCTGCTCTCGCAGTGTCCTTTCCAACCGCTGCCGCTGTAGTTGCAGCTCCGCACGGACTAGATCATCCGACTTGGTCAGGAAGATCGGATCGATCTCCGAGACTGGTTTGGGGATCATACGCGCGCCCGCCGTCGCATTCGATGCGCTGTCCACGGGTGCTGTCGCCTGTGAGTTGACCGGTTGCGCCAGATTCGAAGCCGCCTGCGATAGATTCGCTTGGGACGATCCCGGTCGCTCACTTGGCTTTACCTGGGTAGGGACTGAGGCAGGGGCATGAGATGCGGGCTTGCGGACGAGGTGTTGAGGAACCTTCAACCTAGGGTGAGTCCCAGAGAATATGTCGTCGCTTATTTTCAAAATCTTCACATACTCCTGCACTTCCTCATTGGTAGGAAGAACAGGAGCCAGACTACCTGATGGAAGATGAGCTGCTGCCATGATCAAGCAGCTCCCAGGCACTTTGGCTGAGAGGATTGGCTTGAAAATCGTGTTCCAGAACAGGAGTTGCAACTGAGTTGTGCTTCCGAGCTTCTGACTTGGTTGTGGTCGGGAAGTTCTGCCACCGCCTTGCACGTCCGAGGTTTATCCGACCCATTTCCTGCACGTGATGCTTTTGTTTTTCTCTGCACAATGAAGGCGGTGAGTGACACACGAGAGGAAAGCGGTGAACCACGGATCAGGTGATGAACCGGGCAACTCATCGAAGTCACGGGATCCGATGCTTGGCTCTCTTGCCGCTAAACCCGATATAGAACCCGCCTCAGGCCTCTCCGCGGCTTGATCCGCGGAGTCAGCGAGTCCATTGGATCCCAAGCGCAAGATGACTGTTTCGCTATGAATCATCTGGCTGCCCGTTCCTTTTCTTCGGCGACATCTCTGCTATCTTCTGGATATCGGGTTGCTTCTCGACCCCATTGTCTGCTCAGAACGCCCTCTGTCGTTCGTCCCATATCTTATCCTCCGAGTCGCATAGCTACTACCCCACGAACCATGTCAACATCAGCTTCGGGCCCTGATTCCAGGCCCATCTTTTTCTTTGATATTGACAATTGTGTATGTATCTCAGAAGATCTCGTTGCCATTTGCTTATGCTGACATCGATTGTGTTTAGCTTTACTCCAGAGGTCAGGGAATACCGCCGATGCTTGTTAGGGAGCAAAATGCGGGGTGCTAACAACTACGAGTACAGAATGCAATATCCACGATGAGATGCAAAAATTGATCAGTGAGTCGACCGTTATATTCTTCTCGCTCATGCGACTCACAGTTCTAATCAAGACTTTCTCTAGATCAATTCTTCCGAAAACACCTTGCCCTCTCCGCCGAAGACGCTCATATGCTACACATGAAGTACTACAAGGAATACGGTCTTGCTATTGAGGGCCTCACCCGCCACCATAAGATCGACCCCCTTGAATTCAACCGCGAAGTCGATGATGCGCTGCCGCTGGATACGATCTTGAAACCGAATCCGGGACTGCGGAAGTTGCTCAAGGACATCGACCGCAGCAAAGTCAGGCTGTGGCTGTTGACAAACGCATATGTCAATCACGCCAAGCGGGTAGTAAAGCTCTTGCAGGTGGAGGACCTGTTTGATGGTGTTACCTACTGTGACTATGCCCAGCTGCCTTTGATTTGCAAACCAAACCAGGCCATGTACGAGAGAGCGGAGAAAGAGGCGGGGGCGGCGCCAGGCCAAAAGTCCTACTTTGTCGGTATGTAGCCCATATGGCAATGTCTTTTCTGCAGAAACTGGCTAACGGTCGCTCAGACGACTCCCACCTAAACTGCGTACATGCTGCGAAACGCGGTTGGGTCACCGCCCACCTTGTCGAGCCCAGTCTCCCCCTGCCTCCCACTCCAGCATCGCAGTACGTGATCCGGGACCTGGAGGAGTTGAGAACGTGCTTTCCGGATTTGTTCAAGAGTTGATAGCGAGGTCGATTGATAAATTCCCGGCTATAGATCTTTGAGTACATATTGTGAATGACTTGTACTTTGGTGCAATGGAGAATGAATAACGGCCATGAGGTTTACGAGTTGAATAGACAATATATATCCCTTATTCCACATTTTCGAATGAAAAACAACTCCAATTTCGAAAGTCTTGAAACGCATGGGGATAAATGATCGTCACTTAATATAGTAAATTCATCAATAATCATTTTCATGGGTAATGCAGCAGGACAAAGTATGTCATCGGAAGTGAAGTATTTGCCTGAGGCAGCCGTCGCGCGGGCTCGCGTTGTTCCTGAGGCTCCTAGCGGGACTAGTTTAAGGAGACAAACAACATCAACACCGCTCCACCTCCGACTCCATCTCCCCCAGATCTGACTTGACCCGGCTTTCTCAGCGCCAGCTCTCCCGCAGAGGTGGTTACTTTACATGAACGACCATGGCGGATCTATCTCCCGGCTATGTGGTTTCACTGACGGACGGTCGGCGGGCCACCGTCCGGTTTGCTGGGGCCACCCATTTCGCCGCGGGCGACTGGGTAGGTATTGAATTGGATGAGCCGACAGGGAAGAACGATGGCGCCGTCCAAGGAGAACGATACTTTGACTGTGAGCCGGGATTCGGCATGTTTGTTCGGCCATCTGCGGTCGCTTCGATTCTCGAACAGCCCGCCCGTGTCAGCAAACCGGCGGGTAAAGCCCCCGGTGCTGTTCCACCTGGCACCAGAGGTCGCGCGCAAACCGGCATCGTCTCAGGTAGTACGGGACTGAAAAAGACTGGTGCTCTGTCTGCTGCAAATACCAAAAGACATAGTGCGAGCTCTGCTAGCCCGAGCCCGGTTCCCAAGACTGCGGCGTCTCGGCTGTCAATGAAGGTATGTTTGTGGATCGTGAAATCGCGCGCCGTGTTCTCTTGCTGACGGGTCTGTGGGATAGTCCCCTACCAAATCACCAACAAAGCAGCTGTCGGGCACCTCCACGCCTATGTCCAATCGTTCGTCTCTGAGTGGCACTGCGCGACCATCTGCCGCCCCCGCCAAACCCCGAACCTCCATTAGTACCAAGTCGTCCATGGGCCCGCCGCCCCCTCCCTCAGCCGCAGGCCGGACCGCTCGACCCTCACTATCTGGACCCGCAGGGAGGACAAACAGATCAAGCCTGGGTGCTGCCCCGTCGTCGACGGGTGCTTCGAGGCGGCCGGCTTTACGGCCCGCCGCCCCCAATAAGCCCGAGGGGGCAGATGGCGGAGGATCTCCACAGTCCGATGATCCTGAGAGTGCTTCGCCTAGAGGAGATGATTTGGCCGATGATGCGGACTCGATGTCCAAGCCGGCCAAACCTGTCCCAGGCTCTTCGCGACCGGGCGCCTCTCGCCCGAGCGGCCAGCCTTCTACATTCCAGCGACAAAGTCAAAGTGCTGCTGTGACGAGGGAGCTTGACGAGCTCAAGACCAAGTTGAGGGTGATGGAGAAGAAGCGAGCCGACGATCGGGATAAGCTCAAGACCCTGGAAACGCTGCAATCCGAACGGGATAAATTCGAAAGCATCATCCATAAGCTACAGACCAAATACCAGCCTCAGCAGGCAGAGATCGGCGATTTACGGAAGAAGCTGAAGGAGTCAGAAGCTAGGCTCGAAGAAGTCGAACGTCTTGAAGCCGAGCATGAATCTCTCATGGAGATGGCCACACTCGATCGCGAGATGGCCGAAGAGACCGCGGACGCCATGAGGCATGAATGCGAGACCTTACGGTTGAAGGTTGAAGAGATGCAGCTAGAGGTGGAAGTTCTGCGCGAGGAGAACGAGGAACTTGGCCAGGTCATGAGCCCCGAGGAAAAGTCTAGCCAAGGCTGGCTACAGATGGAGAAGACCAACGAACGTCTCCGCGAGGCGCTGATACGTCTTCGTGATATGACCCAGCAGCAGGAAACGGATCTGAGAGACCAGATCAAAGAGTACGAGCAGGACTTGGAGGAGTATGCCAATGTCAAGTCCCAATACGAAGCCACGAAAGAGAAATTGCTCGTGTCGGATAACAACGTCGAAAATCTCAAACAGCAATTAGAGACCGCACTGGGTGCTGAAGAAATGATTGAGGAGCTTGCAGATAAAAATTTGCGATACCAGGAGCAGATCAACGAACTCAACGCTGCGATCGAGGACCTGGAGGACTTGAAAGAGATCAACGACGAGCTCGAGAATAGCCATGTTGAGACCGAAAAACAATTACTCGAGGAAATCGAGCACAGAGAAAGTGTTTACAATGAGCAAACCCGGAAGATCGCCCAGCAGGATGAGGTCATTGATGATCTGGAATACACGCTGGTTCGTTTCCGGGAGCTGGTCTCAACTTTGCAGGCAGACCTGGAAGACATGCGAGCTTCCCAGCAGATCTCTGAGGCAGAGGCCACCGATCTCACGACGCGCTCTCGAGCCATGATGGACCTCAATCTGAAGTTGCAGAGTTCGGTCTCGAAAGCACAGACAAGAACCATCGATGTTGAACTTGGCCGTATGGACTTTGAAGAAGCAACGAAACATTTGGAAATTCTAAAACTATACCTTCCGGATTACTACGAGAGCGAAAAGTACTCCGTTCTGGCGCTGCTGCGTTTCAAACGCGTCAGTTTCAAGGCGTCGTTGATGAATAACACCATTCGTGAGAAGATCTCCGACCAGGCGTCCGTTTCTACCGCGCTTGAGGATATCTATGTTGCCTACGATCTCGTCGAGAAACTGTCATGGATTTCCGCCCTTTGCGAGCGGTTTGAGTCCTATATCAATACTTGCTCCCCCGAAAACTTTTCAGAGATCAAGGCAACATTTTTCGAGCTGGAGCCAGTGGAGCGCACGCTGAACTTTTGGATGGAGGGGCTGAAGAAGAATGAAGTGAATATGAGGAAATGGGCTACCGAATTGTCGAGATCCATCGCTCTCTTGTCCCATCTTGCCGAGACTGTCCTTCCAACCTCCCTGGAGACGTTCGCCGATGAACTTTGCATGCGCTCAATGCTAACACAACTATACATCGACAACTGCGCGTCGTCGATGGCACGGCTCAAGTCGCTGCTGCAGTCCAAAATGAGTGTCCCAGAAGGAGGGGAGGAAGAAAGCAACTACCTCTTGGGTAAGATTGACGGCTTTGTGTCCCAGACTCGTGGCTTGAAAGTTGCAATGGGGAAGATCTACCGGGCGCTGGATGAGCTGCGATCAAGATCTCTGGCACTCGCGCACGATGTATCGGGCCCATTCAAGGTTACTTCGGAGGCTGCCCAAGAGTTGTCCGCCATAAGCCGACACATTGGAGAGAGCATCGTGGCACTAATCAGCGACGAAAGTCGCACAGAGCCACTGACTCTGGAGGAAGCCCTGACCAACATGATGGCTCAGCTGTCGTCACTATACTCACAATCCTCCGATCCGGGGACCGAAAACAACGACGCGATTGCCTCCATGACTAACAAGCTACGTGCCCTCGGCGGTCACCTAGAGGAGCTGGATTCAATCTCGTCCGATCTGTCTATCACATCGGAATTCGAGAGACGGCCATCCCCGTGGATCGCCCGTGCCTCAGAGCTCCGGTCGAACAAGATTGTCCCTCCCGACACGGACGAAGAAATCCGACACATGAAGAACGAGATCCACGAAGCTTTCACCGCTTTGGGCGTCAAGGACAAAATCATTGAGGAGCAGCATATCAAAGTCGAACTGGTTGAGTCGCGAATGCGTGAAGCCAAAGAAAAAGCAGCGATGGTCAAGGACCTGGAAAGCAAGATCGAGTCGATGCAGGAGAAACAGACACGGCTAGAAGGGCTCGTCGAGAAGCAGCGCAAGGACCTCCAGAGCATGGAAACCGAGCGCGAGGAGATGAAGTCTCGACTCAACCAGATCAAGCGCGCGTCAGGAACAACAGGTGTCACCACTACAGACGGCATGGTCATCGACACGGGCGTTTCACTGGCAACCATGCGCGAGAACGAAACCCTCCGGGCAGAGGTTGAGAGCCTACAAGCCGCCGTCCGGTTCCTGCGCGAAGAGAACCGCCGCTCCAGCATGCTGGACCCCTTCTCCGTCCAGCGTGCCGCAGACATGCACTCCTGGCTTGACATGCCCCTCACCCAGTCGGCCGCCACCAACACCAAAACCCACCAGATATCCTCCGAAAGCCGGGATGTCTTCGCGCACCTCCTCAAGCTAACCCGCAACTCGGACCCCTGCGACCTCAAGTCGACCCTGTCTCCAGACAGCACAACGCCCCGCACCACCTGGCGGCCATCCAAGACCAAACTGCGGTACCAGGTGCTCCAGCAGCGCGAGGACCTCGCCCGCTGGACCGAATGGCGCGACGACATGGTCAGCTACGAACGCGAACAAGATCGTCTAGCAGCCGCAAAGCGAGACCGGCTCTCCCACGATCGCGCCCGCAGACATGCCCCCAAGCTCTCCCTCTTCGGTGGCTTTCCCCAGGGTCTCGGCCATGGCATGATGGGCCGCGCATGGGAGATTCTAGGCATGCAACAACATCCGCGGAAAGTGGCCGAGAAACCGGTGGATCCGACTATTGTGCAGTCGGATGCGTCTCAGACGTGGTGATTAATCATTTTGACTGGAGTTTGACTTTTTTTTGTTACTTCTCGCTCTATTCCCCTTTCTCAACATTCATTTATAAGAATAAGAAGACAGCATTTCCGAAGCCGTCATATGGGTGGAAAAAAACAAATCCACGATGTATGTATGTGTGTATACATCCATGTTGAATAGCAGAGATACCATGTCAATACCAATACCATACCAATGCTTTGTTTATCTACTTTTTGCATTCTCATTGTTGCAGCCTATATAAGCTATCAGACATGGCTAGAAAAAAAAATCCAACTGAGCTCCCGATTGCTAGATCTGAACTCCCTACAAGCTTTCCCCAGGAAACCTACCTTGTATTCTACTTCGAGTTTCTCTACCTCAGCATGTAGCTATGTAGACAACACGTATATCTTTACCTTCATATATGGATGTTAATGTAAGATATACACATACCACTACCTAACAGGACTAGGGCTTACTATCTCAAGTGTTGGTGCATCCTCCCAAAACTCCATCTCACCCATCTCGCCACCACCCATCATCCCCAATACCAACGTCAACATCAACCTACCTACCTTCAATCCATAGACAATACCTACAAAATGACCGTCCTCACAGGCTCATGCCTCTGCTCCAACATCCAATACCGCATTGACCTGCCAGACTCCGAGCCAATCCCAAAGGTAACTCACTCCCTATTACCCTCCCCCGATAACATCATATCATATCCGCCTATACTACCTCTGCCTTCCACCCTGTCTCCCTCACCATTCATCCACCCATCTATCGATCCACCTATTCATCCATCACACCAGCTAACCAAATACCAGATTGCCCTCTGCCACTGCACCAGCTGCAAACGCGCCACAGGCTCCAGCTTCTCCTCCAACATCCTCGTTCCGACCCCCACCCTAGCTTACACCCGCGGCAGCCCCAAGATTTACGACTGTCCTTCCGACCGCGGCCCGCCCTTACGCCTTGCCTTCTGCGCCGACTGCGGGTCGCCGCTGACGACGCAGATGGGCGACAACTCCGAGGTGCTGATCGTGAAGACGGGCACGCTCAATGACGAGGAGAGAGAGAGCGTGCGGGAGCTGGGCATGGAGATCTATGCGGGTAGACGCGATGGGTGGTTGGATGCCATTGGCAAGGTGCACAGCGTGGATGGGATGGTGTGATTGATGGGTTGGGTCTTATCATGTACTATAATATGTACTATGTACTCAACATATTGGGTGTGTATCTATATGTCTATATATATACTGAGAGCAACAGGACTGGGACAGAGGCAGATGGGTCTCTTTCGTTGATGCTGCTCTGTATCTGTCTCATTCCCTTCATATAATGGTACTTACTTGACAATCTCCTAGATCAGCTCGTGGGCCAATCAACACAGATCATATTGCCGGATCTTGATGTAAACGTATAAGGAAAATCGTTAGCCTGACCTACCCTGCCTATTGCCCACTTTAAGATCTAAGCTGTTAGGTCGTTCTATATAGGGCGACTTAGGTAAGATAGTATGCCTGACTCTTTGGCTGTGGATTCCGGAGCATTAGGCATCGAGATGCCCCCAGGGTCTCCGCCAACATAGAAAATCCATTATCGATCTCAGCGTTTTCTTTTTTCTCGTCTTACACATTTGTTAATTACCAGAGTCTGGATCATTTCTAAGGTCGATATTTGCGTCGTGTGTGAAATATGGGGCAATCAACATATTTCCTGCCCGCATCGCCCTGTATTGCTTATAAAAGTTCATTTTTATACATATATATTCCAACAACCATCTGTTTACAAAGTTGAAGATTGAGAAACATAGCCTAATAACGTATTATGTTTACTAAATCTAGAATCATAATTCATGAAAATAGATATTCCTCTAGGTCATATAAATTATGCATATAGTTTGTATGCTTTACATGTTTGTCTACCGAAGGATAAGTGTGATTTTCAAGACAGAAATTTGATATCTTGACTTTTTATAGCTTACTTGAGTTATTATAGAGATAAGTTCACATACCTCTTCATGTTTGAGATATATAAGTATAAAGATGAATGTCTTTCCACTACAGTACAATGAATACAAGTGTGACTCAGTCGGGGATATGTCAGTTAAGTACTACGTAGTGCTCTATAGTTAATAAGAATTTGATATACCAAGACGCTAACCATTCAAAGTTTCCTAGTTGGTTCTACCCGTCGCACTGCCTTTCCCCATCTTTCGGCCCCGAAACCATATATAAAGTGGGGAGACCGAACTACTCTGTTTGCTGTTGTCGACTCATCCGATGTACTGAGATCTATTGGCCGGCTATTGAACCATATATCTGTATATAATGACAGGATATGATTCATCTCGCGCATGCCCTCGGCTTATCTACGATGCCCCCACACAAGCAAAAGCATTTTCGCGACACGGAAAGGGCCAAAAACAAATCGCTGCATGGTGTTTGCTTTCTGTGTGTTGGACCGGGGTCGACTTAACGGAAGCACTGAACCTGCAGGGTATTGGAGGCTTGTTCCAATCCCCCGCCCAGCTCATGCAAAGAAGCATCCCTAGAGATGCAGGGTGAGCCCCGGTTCTCACCGCATGTTGTCTGTGACCCGCGTGGGATCCTCGAAGAAAAGTCGAGCTCAAGACCGCTTTCGATATGCTGGCGTGAAGACAGATGTTTTCGACACGCGTGTATCTTCGAAACCCTATACCAAGCAACCCATCGATCATTAGCTTTCTGTGTAGTGGACTAGGCGAACACCGGCACGCGGCTCTCTAGGATGATCAGCATGCTCAGCTGAGTATGGACCTGAGTCAGTGGCACAGAACAAAGCGTGCCGATCTTTAGACGTGTCCGGTCTCAGTCCTATCTCAATACTCGCCAGGCTCAAGTACTTCTACGCGCAGACCACAGGCGTTGATAAAATTTTGATATGCAGCGGATTGCATTGATTTAGGTATTTTGACAAGTGAAAGGCCGATGACGGGTCGCACTACACCATGCAGCCTGTCACTATTAAATGACTTGTATGAAGCCCCTGGTTCCCACCCTAGTTCCTCTCGTTGGCTAGAGCCTGGCGTTCCGCACCACTTGCGGAAACGGCAGATGAAAGCGTCCTGGAAATCGTGTCATTCCAGCGCCCACCGGCTACCAGGGAGCCTGTCACCTGGCTGGCCAATTTGCCTTCTTGGATGAGGCTGGATCGGAGGACGTCCTGCAGCATACGAGGCAGGCTATGGCAGTTCTACTATCTGATTCCATTCATCAGACAATATCTAGATCGGTATGCTCCCGCGTCCAAAATAATGGGGGGAACGGCAAAAGAAACCCTGGAATTGATCTCGAATCTCACGGAACTCGGGCTGGCGCTACCCATGGATCTTCATAGAAGAAAAGTGCTACGAACCAGATCGGTCGAATGGTTTCCCAGACCGCGGAGAAGATGACTGACGAGCAAAATGATATTTTAAAAGAATTATGCCCTGACTCGAATGGATCGAGGTTCGATAAACTCAATGATCTTCTTTGGGGGATCGTTAATCGACTAGAGGAGGCTATACAGGACGACCGGAAGCGCGTCCAGAAGATTGGGCGATTGTCACAACTCGGGGAGTGGCATGATGGAACTGACCCGGTGAAGTCATCTGCACGGAATATCATAATGATGGCATCTGAGCGCAATGTGACGGTTCCTGTCGATCAGGTGTACTCTCTCATTGGAATCTTGGGCGTTCAGTTCCCCGTGTTTCCAGCAGAAGGCATAGCAAAGGCACTCTGCCGGTTGATCGACGAAGTGGTGGTGACATCGAACGATGTCTCCGTGTTCAACTAGGGTGGCAGGCACATGGGGAGTCCTATCCGAGGTCGATCACTCTACCCTTGTACCATCGAAGCATTTAACCGGACGGACGATTCGATAACAAACGCCCGAAAACAGATGACCGATTATCTCATGCATGAACGTGTCAAGCGGGGGGAAATTTTCTACGCCGTGTTGAAAAATTTTGCGAGATTTCATGAAAACAACAACCAAGTTAAGCAGAGGTTGCGGAATGTTGGAGGATTTACGGAAGATTTTTGAAATCCTCGATTCTGCATCTTTCGAAGCGATACAGGGCTGTGTGACGGTCATGCAGAACTTGCGTACGGAACTGGAAAAATATGACGAGATCCAGGAAGCGTACGAGGCGCAAAAGAGGGAGGAAGAACAATCGGTCTTATCAAAAGCGATGGACCAGCAGGGTCTGAAACTGAAGGGATTCCTGTCCAAGGGAAAAAAGAGCCTGCCTTCTTCGATAACATCCAACCTACCCGGTAGAAGCTCCACTCGACCACCATCTCCACTCCTGGAAGACAAAAAAGGGGCCAAGACACAAGCTTTGGATGACCTACAAGCACGCTTCAAAAACCTGGAAGACAGTTTGAAGAAACCGAAACAAGAGCTACTACCGGAGAGTGCTCCAAACATGCAGCCGGAGACCGATCCAATCCCAAAACCGGATGAGACAAACACACATCGCAAGCTGGTGTGTCCAAACCCAATTGCCGTGACATCCGCTGGAATTCGTGGCGTTTTCGATATTCAACGCGTGGTAGTCCAGATGAAAAACCCGAGGATCCTTCGTCGCAAAGTGGCACTGGCAGTTGAGGGAGAGATGATTGAAGGTTCCTGCACGGTTAGTAACGGATTCTGCTGTGTGCTCGTCAGCTTCACATGCACGAGGGAAGTGCTGCAGGACCAGCTTGATATGACAGAGGTGATCAAGCGCCAGTTATTCGAGACGCAGAATGGCAAGGCTCCAGCAAAGGATGACGATGACGAGAAAGATGCACCGGCAGAGACCCCAAGGCAGAGAAATATCCGCCGGATGGTCCAGTTTGTGCAGGCAGATGATCCACGCTCGATTGGTGGCGAATGGGTGCTGGCCCGATTTTCAGACGTGGAGGGGGCAGAATGGTTCTTGTGCCGTTTTGAGCTTGGCTCCGGCAATAAGTTCTATGGCCGTCGGATTGCTACTGAGGCCTTTACCTTTGCAGATGGAATTCCGGAGGCAGGGCTGGTTGACCTTTGGGAACAATTCATGAGAGAGCAGAGACACCTCATCTGCCAATTTTCGATTGCCACATTGCAAAGGAAGCAACAATTCAGCCAAACAGATAAAGTCTTCGATGACTACCGGGAAAAGGTAGACGGCCGATTGAAAAAATTCAATGAAGACGGGCAGCAGGACTTCGCGAAAATACTGAAGGAACTGATCTTCAAGTCTTCGTCAATAATTGAAGTTGCTGGTCTCCTCTATTGCATTCCTCCTGCACTGGTCGGTACCTATCACTGGGCCTTTGCAGCCCATTTGAAGACAAAGATTCATGAGGATGCCATTCGAAGTGTCCCAGCCATCTTGCGCGGTGCTGTCAAAGCTATGGGCGAGAAAAGACCGCGATTTCCCATGATGTATCACCCTTCTCAAGATGTTCACATGTTCTGATGTCTCTGGGCTGAAATGAGGGGCTCCGGTACAATCGAGTTTAGAAGGACGTTGATCAGACTATATTTTACTTGCTGTTCAACATCGGCCCAAATAACAACTAGTCTACAGTGCGCTTGGTAAATTTCTCTGAGACAGTCGAGCACAATCTTACGTGACACCCAGCATGTTAGAATATAGAGAGATCGATATGCTGCCACGTGATCTACCATGCCCTCCCTCTACTTATTAGCCAGTTTCGAGATCAGAAGGCAGTGATTCGAACCTAGCATTCTATCACTTATAATACCTGATACAGTTTGATAACTGCAGAAACAGGCTTTATCTGTCAAAAAGCTACTTGAAAGGGACTCGCAAAGCCCCTCTACACTCTTTAAAAGAGCATACAGCAGTTTATAAAGGATTGTGAGACAATATTACAGTGTGTCTACTCAGTGAGTGTTGTAATGGAAAGAGAAAGTATTCAAGGTTGAGAAAATCATATGTATGTATGTATTATTTATTATACAACCAAGTCCCTCTTTACACACACCCATCAATGAACTTCACCTTGAGATAACTACAAATTCAGAAAGAAAAAATAAGAAACAAGTCCCGAATGCAATCCAAGCAAACACTCAAGCAAACAAATCAACGGCTTTATAAAACAGGAATGGGAACAGGACGAAAAAGTCTCTCAGCAAAGCAGGCTAATTTTGTACATTCCTTCACTGGGGATGATTATGATGGGCTTCTTCTTTGAGATGATGATGATGATGATGATGATGATAATGTATGCATATTATGGTGGTGATCGTTAGCTTAGGTTGGCCCTGACATACATAGACAACATGGGCCGAAGATGGAAAGGGGAATGGGCAAGGATGTGAGGAAATGGGAAATGCAATCATAGAGCGCCGGAAAGGACAGCTTCGGTAGCTGGTTCACAGTTAGCATCAAACCTCCATCAACGTATTAAGAAAACCAGGAAAACATACCAGAATTAATGTACTGCCGCCGAGCATCCAAATTCATACCAAACCGCCTCTCCAGCTCTTGCTTGATGCTCTTCTTGGTAACGCTCATCAAGTCGACCGTGCGAAGGATCTCCCGAATCTCAGCAAGAATAGCATCTTCACTGGGCAGATGGGACAGGTCCTCCATCTCCATGTCCATATGGCGACTCATCATCTCAGACGGGGCGATAGACATGCGGGACCCGCCGTAGCGTGGGAGGTCAAACTGGGACATTGGCCTCGAGCCTGGGAAGCCGTACTCCGATTGCATGGGGTGGTAGGATTTGGTGCCGTAGGATACGCCAGATACTTCCGAGCGGTCGTCTCGTGAGGTCTGCGCTTCCCAGAGTTCGGCCTGGTATTCCTCCCACTTCTTCTTGGGGATCGAGGATGGGTCAAATTTGCCTTCGTCGGAGATGACCACCTTGCGGCCCTTTTCGCCTGTGATGACACGTGTGTTACCCCAGGAGAAGTCATCCATGTTCCAAAAGGAGTAGAGGGGGAGGGCCAGGGCGAACACTGGCATGGCGCAGATGTAGATGATCATCCAACCGATCATTTCCCACTTGCGACGGAGGATGAAAATCAGTCCTTGCAAACCGTAAATTGCGGCAAGAAGAATAAACGCGGTATATGGGATGGTGGATGTGTCGCGAACCAACCACACGATGAGGTAGATGATGTAGGCGATGGTGACGGGCTGGATGACGGTACTGAGAAGGTCGATGAAGACGATGAATCGCATACTGAAACAACAGAAACCACATAGCTGCTGAAGCGGGATCAGCTCGATCAGGTTATGGACCGTGGAGTTGATCCACCGACGACGTTGGGAGAGGAACACAGCGAAATTTTCAGGCGCAATTGTCCAAGCATGGGCCGCAAAGATGAACTTCGTCTTGTACTTGGGGTGATGCTTCAAGAGCAGCGTCGTCAAGTAACGGTCCTCACCCAGATGGAGCAGATTCTTCATGTGAAGCGTGTCAACGCGAATTTCCGAGTAAGCGTCGACAATCTCCTTGCTGACGAATAGCGGTTTGGCAGTTTCAGCCGAGCGGATGCGGTACATGGTAAAGCAGCCGGGCAAGCAAGTGACGGATCCGAAAAGACTCTCGAACGCCTTGGTCAGGTTATGCGAAATGTAGTATTCGTACACCTGAATCATGGTCACCGCGGACGTCTTGGCATTGGTCAAAGCGGTCTCGCCACAGACGCCGATGATACGAGTATCCGCGAGGAAGGACGCCACCATCCGCGTTGCTGCATCAGGCGCAACCACGGTATCTGCGTCGACTTGCAAAATGAACTCGTAGAATGTCGGATTGACGCCGATGATGTTGCGGATTTGGTGATGCATCTCCAGCTCCATAGGGCTCATAGGAAGGTTGTAATGGATGCGATTCAAGAATCGCATCAGGACCATCTGGGAATCACGCTTGCCTCGGTTGCCTGGCCGCGACACCTCGGAGGGCTTGCCAACCTTGACCACGACGAGGAACGGAACGATGTGACCCTGCACTTCATACAGACCCGAATAGACCTTGGCCATATTATGCTGCTTCATGCCTTCTCCCAGACTATCAAAGCTCAAAGGCTCCGGGTCCACGGTTTCGGGCACGCCCAGGATATCGAGAACAATTCTCGGCGTGGGTCGATCGTTTCCTTGGCCAATAATCATACCGTCACAGATTACGACAAGCAGCTTCCGCTTATCGTCATACTGCATACGAGCCATCGAGTCAATAGCACGACGAAGAGACTCCTCGTCTTCGGTGTAGGCAGGGACCTGGCAGATGACAAACTTGTCCAAATGCTCAGGGACATTCTTCTTCTGGAACTGGAGAGCCGCCAGGAACTTGAAGATGACCACTGAGCAGATGAGAATCGATATCGCGAGAATAAAGTACTGCGCGAACTGACACTGAGCGGAATTACGCGTATCGACGTGCCCGACGAAGAAGAGGTTATCCAGGCACAACTTCATTCGATCGCGCAAATCCTTGTCAATGTCTAGGTTTTCCCAATACTTGGTCAAATCCTGGCCCGGACGTTGCTGGAAGAGCTCCACCACGACGGAGTGCATGAAATCCCGATCGACATTTTCAGGCACCTTCCCTCCAGGCGGGGCCTCCGCGCGGCGACCGCCCGTGATGTAGTTTGTCATGTCATACACTTTGCCATTGATGCTCGAGATCGACTTCGACTTGCCAGCCAAGGTTTTCATATACTCGGGGGTGTATCCGATGAAACCCTTCTTATAATTTGCTTTCAGCATCTGCATCTGTTCAGCAAACCAGTCAGGTCGTGAGTCGTTGGTGAAGTGGCGGAAGTCGTGATATTTCGAATTGACATCTCCGGTACTGATGGTTGTAGCCGAGCCGGTGATGTTGGTAGGAGTGTAGTCCAAGAGCACCGTTGGATCAACATGTCCCGATTTCCCTTGGCACAATGCCGACACCTGGACCGGGAAGAGGCCAGTGGCATCGACACCGGCATATTTCTTCAAGGCCTTTTCGGGAACGATGTCCGGGTAATGGGCGGGAATAAAAGCATCAAGATCAAAAACCACACCGCGAACGGCGACAAACGATTTATGACCGTGCTTGCCGTCATTGGAAGATAACTCCGCGGCTGAATAAACGTGCTGGGTGGGACAGACCAGACCGGGGAAACCGACAATGATGAAAATGGCAACGGCACAGCTGAACCAGATGATCAGGTTGATCGCGAACTTCTCACGCCAGGCATCACGGACGTCCTTTCGCTTCATCCGACCAACCAGCTTGATGACAAAATCCGGAAGCCAGAAGGTGAGCAAGTATACGATGGCCAGCCAGCGTTTGCGACTGCCCGAGACCGGCGCGTCATCCACCTCTTCCATCTGCTTTTCATTGCCCTTTTCCAACATCTGCTCCCGCGTCTCGAGGTTGTGGAACATGTCGCCCGAGTTGAAGGCGGAGCCTCCGGCCTCCGAACGCCCGTCAAACTCGCGGGCTCCAAAGTAACCCTGTTTGCCTTCCTCGCCGTAGATAAAAGCGCCGGGAGACTGATCGGCGGGGTGGAGAAGTCGGACCTTGGAATCCATGTAACCCGGGCTCCGTGCGTGCGGGACGCTGTCAGCACCCTCCTCCGACCCATTGCCGACGGCGATGGGCATCACACGCTCGCCGACCTTGGCCAGATCGGCCCAGCAGCGCTCGCTGAGGAAGACACCGGTACTGCCCACCCGGGCCTCGTTTCCAGGCCATCGTTTCTCGTCCAAGACGACCTCCGATTTCTCCCGGTCACTGCCGACGACGATATTACCAATGTCCGCTAGACCCAGAAATTCTGCAAAGGGCAAAAACACGCTGAAATCGGCATTCCGGAGTCGCTGACTGATCTCGGCGATGCCGAATGTTTGGACCTGGGCTCGCACGCATTTGCTGTCGAACTGGTTGGCGATGCGGCGGTCATTCGGCTTCAAGCAGAATATGAAATACGGGTTGGAATTGCTGGAGCTCAGGCACTTGTTGACGATGGTAAGCGACGATAAAAATTGCCCGGCAGCGCCCTGCATGCCATTCATGAGCGCCCCGCTCTTGCGTCGTCCGGAATTCTTCGCGGAACTGCCCGCGTGGCTTTCGGATTCTTCCAGGTCGTCGCCGATGGCGGCATCGAAGGCTAAACGGGTAGGGGGGGTGGTCTTCCGGCGCGCCATGCTCGGCATCCGCATGGGCTTGGAGCTCACTTGCGCCTGCATGATCGCCGTCCGCTCCTTGGGGTGAGTCACCTTCTGCAGAGCCTCCTGGCCGAACAGGTCCCGGACAAAGTCACTCTTCGTAGTGTTCACCAGGTTCATCAGGTCGCCCGAGATGATCTCCCCGTTGTCCTCGATGAGGCCACTGACGGAATAGTCGACCTCCCCGGCAAAGTGCTTCACGGTGAACGCGGCGCGGGCCTGCTGCGCGGCGTAGCTATTGCCCTGTCTGGAGCCGGAGCCGGAGCCGCCCACGGAGATGGCCGGGTTCTTGTTTTCGAAGCGCTTCTTCAAGGACTCTGCAAACTGGACGTCCGTGCGGCCCCGTCGCGTCTGGTCATCAAGGATACTGAGCAGCCCGTTACCGTGCTTCAGCAGTCCGCGGACAGCATCTGTGTTGTCGAAATAGCTCGTTGCCGGGACGGCCACGTCTTCCCGCTCCAGGCTGTCGGCTTTGCGGTCAAAGAAGGACTGCAGGCAAAAGTTGTACAGTGACTCGGTGGCCGCATTGCTCAGCAGCTGGTCCAAGGTCGAGCCCGTGGCACAGGACTGGGAAAATCCGGGGAAGTCGACGATGGAGACGGTGTTGGCCACGCTATCCTCGGCCGCGCAGATCTTCTGGTTGATGCTTTCCAGCACGTAGGCGACCAGAAGAGAGTAGATGGTGCGGGCTAGTTCATCGGCGCTCTGGCGCGCGCCGCTCGGGTCCAGCATGACCGTGACACGCTCCCGGTGGATGGTCTTAGTGCGATAGCGGAAACTGGTCTCGAGCTCTTCCACCCCCAGACCGAGGAAGGCGGCAATGATGGAAAGGACATCCTTATTCCGAACGATCGTGACGGTTTCGCCCCCTTCGTGGGAGTAGCCTCCGGACTCCTCGGCGGACGTGGTGGTCGCCTGTCCGCTGATGAAATCAAGCTGACCCAGATGCAGGATGGCCGCGAGGATCTGGCAGATCTCGGCGATTTCGCTGCGGGGAAACCCCAGCTTTCGCAGCGCAGTCTTGAAGTGCTGGAAACCTTCCGTGTCGTTGATGCCCACTTTCATCTGGGTGGGATGACCCAGGTACCTCCACCGTTTGTGCTTGACCGAGGGGCCCGACAGTTTCCCGCCGCCGGTGGTGATGTGGATGGTGTTCTCGAAGCCCAGATGCGCCTTTTCGGCGGCGCTGGTCCCGGCCAGAAGATAGTAGAGGACATGAAAGCTTCGCTCGCCGGTGGGGACGGACGTGATCCGACTGCGTTCCAGTCGGTGATCGATGATTTTGCCGCCAATCAGCGTCGGGTTTACCGAGGAAGACCCGTCATACTGCAGCTCCAGGAACAAGCCAGCTTTGGACGCGGTGGGGGTGGTCAGGGATTTGGTGGTGGTCAACGTGTCGAAGACGAACGCCGCATAGGAGAGTTTGGAGGACAGCGGGGTGGATGAAAACGAGAGAAAGGCGGACAGGAGGTGCGAGCGAATGGTGGTTTTTCCTGAACCACTCTCACCACTGGAGTTTATCAGACCACATTGCCCTGCATCGGGGGAGTCCGTTACTTACAGGAATACAATTGATTGGTTCTCCCCGCGCGCCCCTAACCGGGTAAACGCGCGGCGAGCGAGATCCTCCGCCTCCCCCATGGCACTGCCTTCCTTGGCGCCATCGGGACCCTTTGACGACGAGGTGTATGTGTTGAGACTGATAAGAGCCTGCGAAGACAGGCGCGCCGTGGGGAGACCGACATGGAATCTAGCCCAGCGTGGTCGGTCGGTCAGTTGATCTGTTGTCGGGCAGATGAGGGGGAGGGGAGCATCACATACCGACTTGCCAAGTGGGCGGTTAGATGGGTGTCTGATTGAAGATGTGCCGGTAGTGAGGGTAAGGACGACTGTGCGTGAGAGGGGACATGTCCTCCCACAGGCGAGATTCCCGCCATTATGAGGGTTTGACGCTGAACCCCCGACGGTGAGATTTCGAGGGTTACTGAGCGGTGACAAGTCCGAACCGTGTTCCAGAACTTGGTATCACCCGAAGAGGAGAAAGAGAAGGTTGTTGTATAGTTCTTCTAAGTCCTCCGCGATACTTCTGACCGGGTGAGGGATGCGAATGGCCGGGAACTATTTTGGGAACGAGAATATCTGTGGCGGTTTGAGGAGGGGAGATGCAATGTCTAGCATAAGAAAAAGATCAGCATGTTGTTTCATTGATGGTACAAGCCAGTGAGGTCTCCGTGGCTAGATACTTTTTTTTTTTTCTAGGTGGAAAATACTGTACAGAAATCAGTAAGGGAGAAGGCGAGCAGGTCGGAAGGGCGCAGAGCGATAGTGGTGAAGCATTAATTAAGCTCCGACTGAGGATGGTATCTGCACTCAGTACGGACAGTCAAACTAAACTCAAGAGATCAAACGAGAGTGAGGACCAAGAACAGAAAATCAAATCAAAATAAACCAGACCAGATTAACGAAAGAGAAACGAAAAGAAGAAAACCAACAAAGACCGAAGAGAGAAGAGAAGAAAAGAAAAGAAAAGCAAGAGGGACAGCGATAAGAAGGACGATCATGAATTGGCACTTCTGGGGAAGGGAAACTGGTTTACCGCATTACCGTCTGATACGGTATCCACTGGATCTGTCTATACCGTATAGTATACTGTTCCAGTTGAAAATAACTGGCTCGTTGATTGGCTCGGCGGGCTGATGGGCCCGTTCGGGTTACCAAACTTACTAGTCTGGTGGTTCGATCAATACAAAACACAAACCTCATGGATTCTTGACTGAGGCTGATCTTTCGGAGAGGATTTCATTGTCAGTGTGATGATGGATATTCAATTGTGTCAGAGTCCACAATGATCATATTACAATCCTTCTGTCCATCCTATTGTTGATGCATCACCAGAAGGACGGGAGTCAAAACAAAATCAACAGATAAATAAACAGGTGGACCCCCTCGGTCGAACCGTCCCTCACCAGTGGTTCGCTCGTCCCATGGTTACTCAACTCCAGTCCAGCGTATTTTCCGTACAGCTAGATTAATCCTTTCTATCGAGTCTCACCTAGATGGGAGTCGGGAGTCATGCCTGGAACTAGCTGAGTCGAGCATTGACTACTGACTATTTCTTCAATATTGTCCATCATTCGGCGCCACCCTGACTGGCCCTAGTCAGGGGGGCAATGAATCTTTCTATCCGAGAAAGATCACGCCCCCTTATACGGAGTACTACCCTCTCTGATTAAGTTTGTCTACTCGATTGTTTTCGTGGATCCATCACGATAGCTGAAACCTCGTCCATAAATATAGACCCAAAGGGAAAACCGTCATGGAGGGGTGGAGAGATGACATAGGACAGGTCCAAAGCCCTGCAGCTGTGGAGGAAACGGACGACGGTCAGTCACTTCCACGCCCACCGCGGGACCACCATGATCATCGAGTATCGACAATCTCTGGGGCCATAATTGAGAGGATCACAACTATTTAATACAAATGCTCCAGTATGTTATAACAGATGGGGGATGAATGACACCAAAAGTACTCCGGTGTTTCGGAAGGTGGATCGGATCATTCGATCGACTGGATCAAATCGGTCAAGTGTGAGACTAGGCGGGTTTAGTCCGCTTGTCCAACAATGGTCTGTCCGTTCTCCGTACTGTGGGCTCCTTTGTCCATCCGTGGAAGCTGGAAGGGAATGGAAGGCGTTCCATTCTTTCCTTTCACCAGTCTTGGGACGATTTCCAACCGGCCTAGAGGATATCGGACATACCTTGCGCAGTGAGGGTATTTGCCACCTTGGTTCGGATCCTTGATTTAGGTTCTCAAGGTATGCGAGCGAGGAATGGCATGGCCGTGCGGCAAGGCAGGTATTCTGCAGTGAGCGACCGGTCCAGAGTCCAGACTCCAGAGACAAACTGCCACCGAATAAAAATAACTCCAGCCGCATCAAGGTTGGAACTTTATATTTCTTCGATTCGTGACACAAAAAAAATACAGACTACTTGATACTGGGTATGATCAATGGTATAATACTCTGATGATTACCACTTTGATTATTGATCCTTGGGCAGATGACAACTCGCCTGATTCTCAGACTGAAGAATCTTCTACGAAAATAGCCAACAAAAAGAAACTAAAATGATAACCGGTGGCGATTGGGCCAGGGGTGAGACAGTCAGGCATTGATTGATGATAGGTGAGACAGGATGTGCCAATTATAGGGGGTCTTCCCGTTCTAGGGTTTCCTTTCGGGGGGGTCGGCCAGGGTCTCAGGCCTGGATCCACCAGGTTTGTGTCCGGTTGATTGGCCATTTGGATCGGTTTGATGCCCGCCACCTGACAGATGAGACTTTGCTGGCTAGGGTGGAAAAGGGAAAATCATGATCCAAACATGGCCTGAGTCGTTCATGCACCGGTGCACCTCGGTTTGTCTTGTATAAAAATAGACCGACTATAAAACAAAGATCAAAAAAAAAAAACAAAAAAAGAAGTACGGTCACAAGCAAAATACCGACGGGTATGGAAATGAAACAGATAGATGGATTGTGAGATGGCCTGAATTTCCAGTCCACCTTGCGCTGCGTCGGGATGATCGCCCGGATCGAACTGGAGAGTTGTGAGGGAGGCTGGATTGACAATTGTCCTGCTTAACCTCCAATGTGCCAATGACAGCTCCGATGGGAGGAAAATCCTCAACTCAATGGGAAAAATCACAACAAAGTGGAGTGACCCTGGTAATTCTGGTAATCTGTTATTTTGGTAATTGGTAATTTTGGTATGATCATCATCAACACCACACCTGGATGAGGCCATCCATCGCAGTGGATGGCACAGTCCTCATTGGCTGGGTATGATACCCCAGTACTGTACTTGTTACCCATACAGTCACAAAAAGAGTCGGCGTCACTCCTAGTCAATCCATTACGCTTCATTCTCTTCGACCTTGTCTTTTTTCTCTTCTTCTCCTCTTCTCTTCATTCAGTTTGCTGCTTGTGACTATTCCCCCTCCTTGGTTTTGTTCTTTGTTTGTTGTCCTGGCTCGATCGTGTGGTTTCTCGTCCGTCCGTGTCTTCTCCTCTCCACTGCCATACGCTTGGATAGTCGCTCGCTTGCAACAGTTCGGTCGTCGATGAATCAACTCGACTTAATCAACTCGACTTAATCATAATAACCCCCCTCGACATTTAGGTCCAACGCTCGCTACACAGAATCAAAACCCTCGCTTTCAAACGTCACACTGGTGAAGCTTGAGTGACAACGCAAAAGACTCTTGATCTCATCCCACTTACCTTACTCAAGAATCGTTCCATCGCGACAGACCATCGTCTACATTTCCAGGACGATCAAGGAGTTCAGTCGTTTATCTGCATCGCCGATCGTAGTGGCGGAAGAATTCCAGCGTCCCATGTGTTGACCCCCGGAACGCGCCTCACCCTCGCTGGACTTGGCTGTCCCGGACATCTCACAACACCCGAGGTCAACTGGCCTATCTTCCCGATCATCATGTCAAATCGCTATTCCACCTATTCGAGCCATTCCGCGGGCTTTTCTACCGGCACCCATCATGCCCTGCAGCCGACCGGGCCCGTGTCCACCACGACCTTACTGAACGCCCTCCATGCATCCTATAACGCCGGACAGCCCTATCCGCTGGATGCAAGCACGAGTTTGGTGCTGAATTCCTGGTTCACTGCGACTCAGACCACCCCGGACGGTCACACCGGGGGAGTCATCGATCGCGAGTTGGCCGTGAGGGCGTGGGAGCATGCGCGACGGAGAGCCGAGGATGGTTGTATCGTGCTTTGGTGAGTGATAACCACACAGCCCGGGGAGGAGGATGGACCGGACAATGTCCAGGACTGACCAACGACCAGCTCGACGCACCAATCCACCCCCTCCGTATTTGAACCCTTTCTAGCCGCACTCCCACTTTCAACACCGAGTATCACGTTCACCGCACTCGCCGCCCTGCGCCCTTTTCTCTCGGCGGTGACCTCATTCAATCCGTCCTACTCCCTCTACTCCGCTCTATCGGCGTGCTTCACCTTTACCTTGAAGGGCGACATCGCGGGGTTGACCCTCGCGCTCTCCACCTCGGGGATCAACGTCGAAAAGGGTCTCCTGAACATCCCCAGCGAGCCCGGGTATCGCGCCTTCGACGTCTTTTACTACCTGCTGACGTCTGCATCCACCCAAGCCGAACGGGAGTTCCTCGATCTCAAAGAGCCCTCGGCCTATACACTCCTCAACAGATCCGAGACGTTCACCCCGCCGTCGTATCTCCCTACTGCCGACGACGCCGCCGCCGCGGAGGATTTCAGAGCCGCTCTGAAGGCACTTGGCATCAAAGGAGCGACCCAGCGTGGACTGCTGTCGGTCCTTGCTGGGCTCCTAAAGCTGGGAAATGCGGCCGGCTACGTGGCCGACCAGGAGGAGCTCGAGGAGGCATGCGAGGATGTCGCCGGCTTGCTCGGGTTAGATCCAGAGATCCTTCTCAACAAATGCTCCACCGATGAACGTCAGGTGCTGATTTCCGGGATCTACGAGGCGTTGGTGGACTGGGTCATCGGAAAGGCGAACGAGGCTATTGCCAGCGAACTCCAGGACCATGACTCCAGTCACAGTGGCTCCGGCCCGACCACCCGGGTGTCCGACGAGGACACCGTGAGTGTCACGGTGGTCGAGATCCCCCGGCCCGTTCTCGGCAAAGCCGTGTCGCTGAGGAACGTCTTCGACGACGACATCGGTATCAATGCGGAGATGAAGGAGGACGGTGTTCCAGTTCCCCCGGTGAGCCAAGCAATTACCACCGACATGTCCGCTGCCGTGGGACAGGTGGAGGCCGATCTGGGCATCACCACGGGGCCGGTCTGGCACGAACGCGAGTACGAGCTCGATAAGAGGCAACAAGTTCTTGAGAAAGTTGGCTTGGAGGTGGAGACCGACGCATTCCTCCGCCAGGTTCTGTTCCCAGTCGAGTCCGAAGGAATCACCCTCGGTCGGAAAGGCCGTTTCGAGCTAGCCGCCACCCTGGGGAGCAGCCGCGTGTGGCACCACGTCTCGATCCACCCGACCGATGACCTGCCAGACCGCCTCAACACCACCGCGCCGACGGCGTCGTGGGCGGCGGGCGCCGTGTCTCGTCAGATCCGCGAGTGGAGACTGGCGGAGTGGGCCAACCGTCGCCTGAAGCAGCTCGACTTCACGGCCGACTTCGACACCGACGAGTTCGTCGGTCGCTACGCTGCGCTTGGCTGTCCCGAGGGCCGGGATGGGGTGGAGAGCTGGCTGGTGGAAAAGGGATGGACCAACGGGGATGCGCTCGTCGGCCACCAGCGCATCTGGATGAGGGAAAACGCCTGGTGGGAAGCCGAAACTATGCTCGATCTCAAAGGAGAAGAACAACCAGCAACCAACCCCTTCTTGTACGGGAGCGGCATCCTCGACAGCGGTGTGCATAACGGCTATGCCGCCACCATGGTACCCGAATCGACCAGTCTCCTTGGGAGCCGCGATAACCTCCTCCAGAGGCACAGCACCATGGCCCCGAGCATTGGGATGGGCGCCAAGTCAATCGCCCCCAGCCTGCCTCCGACCATGAACATGGGCGGGGACTACGGTCTGGGTGCGAAGGGCGACGACAAGAAGTGGGACAGTCACGCGTACTACGACGAGAACGGCCGGTACTTCGGGGAGTTCGACCCGGAATTCGGAGATCCCAAGCACATCGAGAAGAAGGAAATCACGATTGGGCGACGCGTGTGGACCAACTTTGTCTGGGCTTTGACGTTCTGGATCCCCTCCTTCTTACTCAAGTGGGTTGGACGGATGAAGCGGCCGGATGTGCGCATGGCGTGGCGAGAAAAGTTCGTCCTGGTCTTCCTGATCCTCCTCTTCAACGGCATCGTCTGCTTCTACATCATGGCCTTTGGGGACCTCCTCTGTCCGAACAAGGATAAGGCCTGGAACGAAAAGGAAGTCGGCTGGCACCAGGGCGATGATGATTTCTACGTCAGTGCCCATGGCAAGGTTTACGACATCAGCAAGTTCTGGAAAATCCAACACAGCGACAATTCGATCGATACGGATTCAACAAACATGCAGCCCTTTGCGGGAACGAACGTAGATGCGTACTTTCCGCCCCCGCTCACTCGATTCTGCGGCGCATTTGTGGACGATGAGGCAATCTCTCTGCAGCCGAATGACACGGAAGCCATGGTCTACGGTCATGCGAAACACGACTGTGGACCCCGCAACCAGCCGAACCCGAAGACCAAGCTGAACGACATCCGGTGGTACGAGAATAGGTTCCTGCCCAAGATGAAGGAGTACTACAAGGGCGATCTGGTCTGGACGCGCGACGCGGTGAAGAAGCAAGCCGACACCCGAGCCCGGGCCTGGGTGATCGTGAATCAAAAGATCTACGACTTGACGGACTATTTCCACACGTTGAAGATCATGAACAACATCGACAGCTACAAGTTCCTGCCCACCCCCGTGACAGAACTGTTCAAGAACCACCCGGGCGAGGACGTCACGAGCAAATGGCAGGATACCCCGGATTTCCAAAAGGCACAGACCTGCTTGGACTACGTCTTCTACAAGGGTAAGCTGGATTTCCGCGAAGGTCCCCGCTGCCAAGTCAACAACTGGATCTTGCTCGCCTTCACCGTCCTCATTTGCGCTGTCATCGTGGTCAAGTTCCTGGCTGCTCTCCAGCTGGGGTCCAAGCGCCGCCCTTCGCCGCAGGACAAGTTCGTCATCTGCCTGGTGCCCGCGTACACGGAAGGCGAGGACGCCCTGCGGAAAGGTCTGGACTCGTTGACCGCCCTCCAGTACGACAACAAACGCAAGCTCATCTACGTCGTGTGCGACGGAATGATCGTCGGTGGCGGCAACGACCGCCCAACGCCAAAGATCGTCCTGGACATTCTCGGCGTCGACCCGAAGATCGATCCTCCAGCGCTACCATTCAAGTCAATCGGCCAGGGCAGCGAGCAGCTCAACTACGGCAAAGTCTACTCCGGTCTCTACGAGTACGAAGGCAACGTCGTCCCCTACGTCGTAGTCGTCAAAGTCGGCAAGGAGTCCGAGCAGAGCCGACCTAAGCCTGGAAACCGCGGCAAACGTGACTCCCAGATCCTCTTACTCAACTTCCTCAACCGTGTTCACCACCGCGCACCCATGTCCCCCCTGGAACTCGAGATCTTCCATCAGATTAACAACGTGATTGGAGTTGACCCCGAGCTCTACGAGTACTGTCTCATGGTGGATGCCGATACGAGTGTCCGTGAGGATTCGCTGAATCGTTTGGTTGCTGCTTGCGCCAATGATGCCCGTATTGCGGGTATCTGCGGCGAGACGAGTCTCCAGAATGAGGAACGGAGTTGGTGGACTATGATTCAGGTTTATGAGTATTATATCTCGCATCATTTGTCTAAGGCTTTTGAGTCGCTGTTTGGCAGTGTTACCTGTTTGCCGGGATGGTAAGTTCTCCCCGTCTTGCATTCCCCTCCATTACCTTAATTGCCTTCTTCATCTGCGGTTTTCACTAGATTTACGAGATACTGACTCTCCAGTTTCTGCATGTACCGCCTGCGAACCGCCGACAAGGGTCGCCCCTTGATCATCTCGGATAAATTGGTCAAGGAATACGCGGATAACGATGTGGACACGCTGCACAAGAAGAACCTGCTGTCTCTGGGTGAGGATCGCTACTTGACCACCCTAATGACCAAGCACTTCCCCACCATGTCGTACAAGTTCGTCCCCGACGCGTACGCCAGCACTGCCGCCCCGGAGACCTGGTCTGTCCTCCTGTCCCAGCGACGACGATGGATCAACTCGACCGTGCACAACTTAGTCGAGTTGGCCGCCCTCAAGGATCTCTGCGGCTTCTGCTGTTTCAGCATGCGATTCGTCGTCTTGGTGGATCTGCTCGGAACGGTCATTCTCCCAGCGACCTGCGTCTACCTGGCCTACCTGATCTACCGCGTGGCCAGCCACACGGGCCCATTCCCATTGATCTCCATCTGTATCCTAGCCGGTGTGTACGGTCTGCAAGCAATCATCTTCATCGTCAAGCGCCAGTGGCAGCACATCGGGTGGATGATCATCTACATCTGCGCGTACCCGATCTACAGCTTCGTCCTCCCATTGTATTCCTTCTGGAAGCAGGACGACTTCAGCTGGGGCAACACGCGTGTCGTCATCGGCGAGAAGGGATCCAAACGTGTCGTCGCAGTCGAAGACGAAGTCTTCGACCCCCGCAGCATCCCCCTCCAGCGCTGGGACGACTATGCCATGGCCAACAACCTCCCCGGCCGCCGGGGCGACTTCGGCGGTAGCCAAGAGAAGGTGTACGGCGGGCGCTACATGGACGACATGGCGATGGAGATGGACGACATGCACTCGACCTACTCGTCGGTGAAACCCGCCTCCACAATCCTAACCGGCTTCCCGGGCCAGTCCCGCAACGTCAACCCTTACATGCCGCCTCAGTCGCCGATCCCCTTCGGCGCCAACGTCCCAGGCAACCGGCACTCGCACATGTCGAGCTTCTCGCGCTACACCGACCAGCCCTTCCTCGGCCACCAGCCGCGCCAAATGTCAATGGGCCATCTGAGCCAGTTCCAAGACGCGGGCATGAACGCCAGCCGCCACAGCGTGGGCCTCATGCAGAGCACGGACAACCTACTGGGCCGGCCCAACTCGCGCAGCCCCGTAGCGGGCGGCCGACCCGTCAGCGCGTTCGACTTCCGAAGCGGCGGCGGGCCGGACGAGGGCGCCATCACGGAGGCGATCCGGGGGTGTTTGGCGGAGGTTGATCTCGACACGGTGACTAAAAAGCAGGGTAAGCAAGCCTATTAATTTCGGAGATCGTTTTTTTCATGGGGGATGGATATGCTAACGATGGTACAGTGCGGGCCTTGGTGGAACAGCGCCTTCAGACTACGTTGACGGGCGATCGACGGGCGTTCCTCGACCGACAGATTGACCAAGAACTGGCCAATATGTAATATATTTCCCATATCTTTTTCTCTTCGATGTTTATTTTGCGAGATTTTGCAAGTTTGTTTATCTGCCACATGCATCAATCGATCTATCTACAGTTAATGATCGGATAATGGTACGGCAGAGAGATAAGATAATTTGTTTCGGCATGGCGTTTGGACAGCACAGCACAGCACAGCATAGCATGAATACTACTACTACACATACAATATAGTACATACAGAGTATAATCTTTTATTTGGTTACTATTGATAGTTCGATACTGGAGAACTGGGTCTGGTGATGTAATGGGGATATGTTCCATGGAATTGAATCATCCATTCAACGATCCATTGATTCAGAACCAGATCAATGCCGTACTTGGAATATCTAGGAATATCACAATCAGAATCACATCACAATCACAATATTATCTACACCGAACTATGCTGCATGTATGCATGCATGCATGCACGCATAGCATGGCATAACATGGCATAACGTGGCATAGCATAATATAGTACGCAGTATAGCTAATAGTTATATAAGGGGAATTTGTCAAAACAACCACCTTCCTCCTTTTCTTCCTTCACTCAACTCTCCCTCCTTAGTCCACACAACATTTGACCCATACTACGGTAGTAAGTTAACTCAGGGGAAGAAAAGCCAGCCAACAAAGTAACAAGCACATGTAACTGAATCCTGAATCTACCCGGCCAAGCGGAGAGCTCGGGGAAACGATGCCAGCAAGTGGAGTCACCAGGAGGAAGATCCACAACACCCAATTTCTCTTCCTGGCCGGATAAACGAATGACGATATACGCCAAGGAAGATCGTTTCTCTGGTGGGAAGAAGCATTACATCAGGTCTGTCTTCTTGTTTCTTATTATTTCTTGATTGATTGATTGATTGATCTTGCCTTGGTGGGATAGTGGGATGGAATGATGGAATGGAATCAGGGGAAATTAAATATCAACCCCACTTGCTTTTTTCAGCCCTGACTATACCTCACTAACTGTACTGGCTGCCGTTGGCTAGGCGTGCAGATCGGTTTCCCCTGCTGGCCACTGATAGGAGGTGGATTTTCATTGCGCTGGCTTAACTTGACTTACGGTCTTCCTTATGATCCTGCTTGCGGTCATGGCATCGACTACAAAAGTGACTTAATACCTCGTAGTACCTACCCAATTAGTAGTAAAGGATTGGTTTAACCTCTACCCTCGGCACAAAGTACGGAGTACTCCTCTCAGAGTATGTAATCATCAAGTCCACAAGATCCAGGAACAGGCACAGGAATTACTATACACGGTTATCCAACGGTCGATCATAGCAGTCGATCATAACCCGGCCAGCCCGGCACGAGAGCCCCCCCCCCAATGGCCGCGCCACGCGTCATGCGTTCCATAGCCTTGTGGATCGGGCAATAGTTGATTTCTCCGGTCTGGTTCGGTCTGGAAAGGAGAGAAAGGGAAACGAAAACTGGGCGGAAGACTCCGCTGGCGGATCGGGTTTCTATACTTAGTTGGTTTTGATTCACTGTGTATGGCTGGATGGCTGGTGGGACTGGAGAAAAAGGAGGGGGGAGGAGAAGGATATCGAACGATTATCATTCTGGATCGGGTGAAATTAAATCAGGGGAATCAGGAGAAGGAGATGGTGGTTGAAATGGTATAAATATCTGGTTGTTGGCCTCCTCTGGGTTGGATTCATTCTACTATCTTCACATCAATCATCAATCTCTCTACCACTTCTACCACTTCCACCACCAAACAATCAAAATGAAGCTCTCCTTCCTCGCTACCCTGGCCCTCTTCGGTGCCGCCATTGCCTCTCCCGTTGCCGCCGGCCAGGAGAAGCCTGTACGTTTACATCCCAAGTCCTGTTAAGAAGAAGAAGAAGCAGAAGCTAACAACGCACAGCCTCTGGAGCTCGACGCCCCCTGCAAGCAGGACGGCAGCATGGGTAACTGCAAGTCCAACTACTGCGAGGTATGTTCCCGTTCCACATGTATCCATCGTCAAGATGAAAGACAGCTAATGAAATGAAAAGGCCAAGGGCGACGCCGAGGGCAAGTGCAAGCCCATGCCCAAATAGATTACTCCGGCTGGTGTCCTCCACCCCTGAGATCGAGATCGAGATCGGTCGTTCGTTTGAGCGGATAGATTGAGGTTGACTCGGTCTGGGGCTTTGTTTCATTGGCGTGTATTTTAGGATCGGTTGGTTGGGTTTGTTAAATAACTATATCATATCAAATATATAATATATAACTCTTTTAAGATTGACCTTTTCTGTGGCACGGTTGGTTTGGATGTGGTATGGTACGTAGTAGGTTACATAGTCTCTCTGGTGGAGATTATTAAATTTGTTTATTGGAGGGAGGTTTCTAGTCTCTCACGCAGAGTAGTACCAATGTACGAGAAAGGGTATACAGGGTTACTATAAAGTGACCTGTCGATCGTGGCGTACGTCAATTTACCCCGGAAGAAAGCAATTGGAGCGTGCTCACCGGGAATACCTCCAACCCTCGTGCTTCCGTCCCTCACAAGCCCCCTTAAACCTGCCATAAGCCGCTTCGGCTATTCGATATGTTCTCCACGGCCGCTTGCGTTGATTATGTTTCCAACGGCCGCATGGACAGCTAGGAGGATCGCACTGGGAAGGGAATATCGTTCATCAAGGCTTGTAAGAATGACAAGCTCATCAGGTGGCAGAAACTGGAAATACAGACTGACAAACTTCGGAAATGCCTTGACGCGATATTGATCAGGGGTGTGAGCGGCTTCAAAAATAGGGTTGAAACTCCTGGATTGCCTGTGGAGTCCTTCAATTAGCACCATGGCGTTCTCTTCTCCTTTAATCTCATCCAAAGACAAGGCAGGAAAGTAACGGGTGAGATAGCCCAAATTATCGCATGCCTGCGTCATTCGTCTGTGTCGATTTCTTGCAAGGCGCCCCAGGCGAACGGAATGATGTGGGCAACTTCTAGAGGCACATCGATCGAGGATCGATCGAGGTAGACGGGCGTTCGTTGTAACCTGAGCTCCAAGCTTGGGACACAACACACTCGTATCCCTCCCTTATCAGACAGTGCTCACGTAGTGTTGTGGCAGGTGTGGTGCCCCGATGGGCTAGCATAGGATGCAGCAAGCCGGCGTCGAGGCTGTCAGCTAGCTGCCGTATTTCTTCATTATCATTCTGCGAGGCTGAGTTCTCCTTGCGGCGGTAGAATCTGTGGAATGTTCTCCAAAAGGGTGCGGTGTCGTCTTCTGGGTGGAGAGTGGTAGGTATTGATCGAGTTTTCTATCCAGGGACTGTTTGGCCTCGACGAGAGTGAGCAGGATTAGACTTTCTTGTGATGACATATCGGTGATGTGGGGATATCAGTCAGATCAAGCCTTTTCAAAATGATCAACAGCATTTTGGTGCACTAGGAAAGAATTCACTGTTATGTGATTTATAAGCCACTATCCATGATCAACCCAGTAGAGTTGGCCATGATACCCTTTTGGCCGAGTGGTATCGTGGTCGTGCGGGAGTCCTATTTCTCAGGTATAGAGTAGGATAGGAGCTAGATTGATGAAATGGGCTAGACAGATGGTTTGTCATGCCAGCTATCAGGACGGAGTATCATACATGACAGAGGTGATCTTTCACTTGAAATATTCACTCTTCTCAATGGTATTCACCTCCAACAGTTGATATTGTATGAAATATTGACTACGTGATATATATCAAGAATGTAGTCTAATTAAACTATGAACACAAACGTAAAACTTTGTTTTACCTTTATCTTTTCAAAACATATCCTTATTAATAGACATGCGCACTTCTAGCTTTCCAATTCCACGGATCAGATCCCGCCTCATCCAGCAACCTACTTGATGACAGCTAAAATGATGCCACCGGTTCACACCGTCTCCAAAGCTGAAATTGATGAGTGACCAGAAGCAATGAACTCATCAGATCTAACAGGACGTCATATGAGCAAAGAATGATCAATGTGTGATGCAAACAACGGGCCCCAAACTCCAGTCTCTACTATATAAGGAGACCTAACCCTGCACATGCTGCCATCAATTAATTTTCATCTTCTTAAAATCCATTTTCTTACCCTCAGAATATTCGCCCCAGCAGCAACCGCCTAAGTCCACCATGGCCGAGGAAAGATTGAACGAAATGCGCGGCTACAAAGCGTGCGTCGCAGCTCCCACACTCCGATACTAGTATCCTAGGTAGGGATATACTAAAGCCATACAGCACCCTCAGCAATCCCAACGTCTCCGACGAGGCCAAGTCGCACGCGCAATACATGTTGGACCACGAACTCGGGGGCGACGAGCCTCGTCAGGAAATCCATGCCGCGCAGAGTCACGGCGAGGATCCAACTCGCGTTGCGGCGGGTTATAAAGCGTGGGTGCTCTCTTTTTCATCTGATAATTCATTATTAGGCTAATGCTGGTGCTATCTTAGGGCCCAGAAGAATCCTAATGTCACCAAGCAGGGTAAGCAGAGGGCGGGCGAGAAATTGAGGGAGATGGATGTGCCGGAGGAGTGATGATCTACATTGTTATATTTATATTTATATAGTTTAAGAGTGTACATTTTAAAAAATTCATGGAAATAATGAGGCTGTCACTAAATTCTTGATTCAGCTTGACAGTATGGTTGATATACCATGCTATAGTAAACAATCGCCCGATGGTGTCATATCTCATCCCTAATAAAAATTCTACGGAGTGATAGACTATTGGGGCCGATGCCTGCTCGTTGGTGGGAGTGTTGGGAGGGGCGGGGAGAGCTTTTTGGTCCGGATGGTCGTCCGATCAAGGGCCGGGAGGTATGGCTTGAGCTTGAGCAATCGTTTGAGTACGGTGTCCAGGGGTACCGACGGAAGTGGCAGACTGGGGTGTTTGGGGAGGAGGAAACGCGGGCGATTCTTGATTTGGTGAGGAGGATGTTGGCGTTTGAGCCGGGGGAACGGTTGACGATTGAGGAGGTTTTGAAATCGGAATGGATGGTGAGGTGGGTACTTCCTACGGTGGGAATTAAATTATCATAGGTTGTGTATAGATTGTGCAGGTTAGCTGTTCAGTATGTGGTTATGGTCAGATGGAAGAGATCAAGATATATAATGGGAGAAATGGGACAGTGGATTTTATTGCTGAATAGTTGTAAGAATTACTATGTAGTAGTATTCGAGTATGATAATTAGTTAGATTCTCCCCATATATTATCTATAAAGATGAGGTTAAAATATAAAACTAAAGTATATTCACCTGCGTGACAAGTCATATGCACCCATCATCAACCCCTCACCAACCTACCTTACTTCAACCTCAACCCATCTATCCCCACCACTCGACCCTCCCCTCCACTCCCCTCCACAAAGAACAAACCAGATCACCCAACAACCCAATACAATCTAAAAACAGAAAGAAAATGACCACCCAAACCAACCCCACCCAAGACACCACCTCCCCTCCCTCATCCCCCACAAACAACACCACCACAACAGACACCGCCCAACGCACAGCAGAAGCCAAAGCGGCATTCACCGCCTCCCTGCGCTCAGCCGGCGCCCACCACGACGCCGCCCTCCGCGACCGCGCGCAGACCCTCCGCGCCAACGACGCCGCCCTCCAGCGCCAGGAGGCCGAGCTGGCGCGCACGACCGCCCAGCTGGGCCGCCAGAATGAGCAGTGGGGGAAGGTCGCGGACCAGGCGCGCGACGGGCTGAAGGAGATTGGGGATGTGCAGAATTGGGCGGAGCTGATTGAGAGGGATTTGTTGGTTGTGGAGGAGGTGTTGAGAGAGGTTGAGGGGGGTGATCATGGGCGGTATCATGGTGGTGATAGTGATGGGGGGGATGGGGATGGGAGGGAGAATGGGATGGTTAATGGGAATGGGAATGGGAATGGGAACGGGAATGGGCATGTTAAGGTTGCCGATGATGATGATGATGATGATGATGATGACGTGAGTAACAAGAAAGATGGAAAAGGAAAGGCAAAGGGCTGGTTTTCTTGGTGGTAGTCTATCCTTCTGTATACCTTCTCTCTAGATACGCCTGATGAATAATGATTCAAGACCAAGTACTACGGAGTAGTATACCCTCATATATTGTACTAAACCTCATTCGACGCATACGCCACCCGATCCAGCACAACATCAGAAAACCCCTCCTTCACAGTCCGAACACTCACAAACCGCTGCAAATGCGCCATCGTCCCCGTCTTATCGTTCGTCCCCGAGTCCCGACTCCCCCCAAACGGCTGCTGCGCCACCGTCGACCCCGTACACTTGGTATTCAGATACAGCATGCCCGCCGCATGCTTGAGCGCCGTCTGCGCCTGCCGTGACGCGTACGGATCCCGGCAGAACACACTCCCCGTCAGCGCATACCGCGACGTCCCGTCGACGAGCGCCAGCGTCTGCGCCCACTCCGCGTCCGGATACACGTACACGCCCAGCACGGGGCCGAACAGCTCCTGCGTCATGATCGCGTGCTGCGGGTTGCTGGTCCGGTAGACCGTCGGGTGCACGTAGTAGCCGTCCTCCTTGCAAGCCTGGCCGCCGGCGACGAGCTCCAGCTCCGCGTCGTGCTCCGCCGCGCTCAACACCGCCTGCAGCCGGTCGAACGCGCGCTCGTGGATCACCGGGTTCACGAAATGCTGGTACTCCTCTACCGGGCCGACGGTCAACTGCGCGATCTGCTCCTCCAGGTGTCGCCGGAACTCCGGCCACACTGACTCCGCGACGTACACGCGCGAGTTCGCAGAGCACTTCTGGCCCTGGTACTCGAAGGCCGCGCGGATGGTGTGCAGCGCGGCGCTGCGGACGTCGGCCGAGGGGTGCACGACGCCGAAGTTCTTCCCGCCGGTTTCGCCAACGACGCGCGGATACGAGTCGTAGGTGCCGGCGCCGATGCCGTCCCCGATCTTCTTCTGGATGCCCTTGAAGGTCTGCGTTGAGCCGATGAATGTCAGCGCGCTGAACTCGCGCCGCTGCAGGAGCGTGTTCGTCACTTGTTCTGCATCGCCTGGCACGAACTGGATCACGCTCTCGGGGAGACCCGCTTCGAGCAGGATCTGGTGCAGCAGCCAGCTGGCGTGGAGGGCTGAGTCTGACGGTTTCCAGATCACCACGTTGCCCATCAGCGCCGCCGGCCCGATGAGCGTCGCGCCCAGCGCGGTGAAGTTGAACGGCGCGATCGCGTACACAAAGCCCTCTAGCGGGCGGTACTCCATTTTGTTCCACTGGCCTGCAGGCTGCACCCGCGGCTGCTGTGCGAAGAGGGACCACGCTTCGTGGATGTAGTGTCGGAAGAAGTCAACTGTCTCGGCCGCGGCATCGATCTCCGCTTGCCAGATGTTTTTGCCCTGGCCCAGCATGGTGGCTGCCACGATGTCGGAGCGGTATTTTCCGGCGATGAGCTCCGACGCGCGTAGGAAGATGGCTGCGCGGTCTTCGAAGGGCGTGGCTTCCCAGGATTGTTTGGCTTGCAGGGCTGCGTCTACTGCGGCGTTGACTTGCTCGGGACTTGCCAATGCGTATTCCGCGATAGTTTCGCGGTGTCGGGAGGGGTTTTGTTGTTTTAGAGTCTGGTGTGTTTTGACCTGATATCTGTCAGTTATTGTCACTCCCCCCTTATACCAGTGCTTCTTACTGCGGTCCCCTCAATCGTAACCGGAATCTGAACGGGAAATTGACTCTTCATCCGTTGTATGGTCCGAGTCAACTCAGCCCGCTCCGGCGACCCTTTGGCATAATCCAACTAGACGAATTAGCTGAGGCTGAGGAACTCCCAAGCCACGGGCTTGCGTACCATCTTCTCATTTTCAAACTTGGGCGGGTGCAAGAGACTCAGATATCTGTACATTGGTCGGACAATCCGGCTCTGTGGCCGCCGGCTGGCAGCACGCATCGGAGGTGGGAAGAAGGCCCGCATGGTAGAATCTGTCCGTTTGGCGAGGTAATGTGGTTCTACTATACTCGTAGTGAGAATGGAGGCCTGTATTTGTATTCACTCAGCAGCTGCCGCTCGGAGCATGACCCGAAGCCCAGCTTCCTTGCTGTGTCCCCTCACCGCATCTTGACCGGTCGTTATGGATGGGTAGCGGGGTGGTGTCGGGATCGCAGAGCGAGAGCTGCATGATCGTGCATCTCAGACAGCCGTGCACTGAATCTTGCGGTTGGTGTCGATTCGGATGTCGATCCCGAGCATCTTGCTATCTTGCTCGGTCAGTTCTTCGGAACCCTTGCCGAGCTAAGACCACTCGCCATATATACATGAGTTCAAGTTGGAGATAATTTGATCAAACCCCCAGTGCAGCACGCTGAATATATCCAATGTACCAAGTTGTAAATGGTATAAATAAATATCAAAACATGACAAGTCGTATCCCAAAGCTGCGCCAGCTCAGCTTTCCATCGCATCGTCAACTTCCTCCTCGCTATACTGCCCCATCTCTCCCAAATAGTCCCGCCAAACGCCCAATCGATCGACAGCAGTCTGATCGCCATCTTCAAGACCGCCCCCAAACTCATCCCACTCATCCCACTGCCCCAGACTCATCAGGTGTCTCATAGTCGGTCGACCATGCGGACAGTTCCACGGCTTATCGATCGTTCCCATATTCCGCACTACCTTGACCATCTGGTTCTCCGTCAGGTTTTTCCCGATCATGATGCTGGACCGACACGCGCGCATGGCGAACATCTTGCGCACTTTCGTCGGCCGAGGGACGTACGAGGTCGACCCTGCGTGACTACCACTGCCTGTCGTAGGCGTTTCGGAGAGTAGCACAATAAGCTCTTCAAGGTCTCGGACTCCGAAGACGACTTCCTTGCTCAGAGGAAGCGACAGCAACTTACATCGGCTGCCGATGGGCTCGTCTCCGCTTTCGTCAACCTCCACGATGAAGCCGTTTTTCTCTAGCGCGGACTGGTTCTCAATGACGATCTCTTCTTCCACGGCGGTGAGGTCAAGGCGTTTCGGCTGTACGAGACGTTGGTTCTGAACGACGGTTTCAGACTGTAGACGCTCGAAGTTGAACTTTTCGTCTGAGGCGTGCTGGTCGATGATGAAGAGTTCGTCTTTGGAATTGGAGGGACCTGACTGCGACGGATTTGATGGTCGAGTCGCGAGGATGAAGCCTAGGTTGAATTGGCCGATGATACGCATGTTTGCGAAGTCGTCTTTGGTGACTGTTAGCGAAAGGCGCTCCTCTGCTGTCTCCTGCGATGTTGCGGCTGCGTCTTCGTTAGAGCCATCGGCGGGCTTTGCGGAAAAGAGACGCATGTGCTTCTGGTGCTGCTGGGCCCGAGATTGGATACTGGAGATCGACCCGTCGATGGTGGTGACCAGCTGGACTGTCGCATCTCGGTGAGTAGCTCCTTTGTTCATTTTGTTTGCTCGGTGGATGTTGCTTCCCTCCGGTACAGCAGCTTTGGCTTCTGCCTCTTGGATCAGCCGTTGGACCTCAGCTTCTTCGTGCTTCTTTTTCTCCTCGTCAGTCATGCTTGTTCCAGCGGGTGTGTGGGGTTCTGGTGATGCCCCAACATCATCCGCTTCGACGGATGTATCATTAGCAGGGTTGTAAAAATGGTCGTTTTCGTGCTCGGAACTCGCTTGATATGCATTATCAAGGGCATGCTTGGTCGGCTGGTTGGCTTCTAGTTCCTCTTCTTCTTGATGAATTTCTTCTTGCTCTTCCTCCCCATCCTCTTCTTCATAGATTTCTTCTTCCTCGGCTTCCTCTTCCTCCTCTTCTTCCTCCTCCTCTTCTTCCTCCTCATTATCAGACTCCTCTAACCTCGCCCCCGGAGCCACAAACCCCTTCATATGCTTCCCAAAGATACTAGGACGAGACGGGGTATGAATTCGTCGTTTCCGACTCGAAGAGCCAGAACCACCGGAGACGCCAACAGCATCAGCGTCCCGTTTGCGAGTTGGTCCGCTTCCTACCATGGACGTAACAGTTCTATTGCCGATCGTGATGGTGGCCATCTCAGCCGGTTCCCGTCTGGGTCGCATGCGGTCGAATGCGTTTTGTATGGTATTGGGCGTCTCTTCGGGGGAGTGCACTTCCTGCGTGGCACTGCTTTGCGGTGTGGGGTCGTCGATGCTCATTTGGGTCTCGGGTTCATGTTCCTGTGTGTCTTGTGATTTTTCGAGCTGTGAAGAGGTGTTTTCTGGCACGAAGAGTTCGTTATCCTCGTCGGGTGATTGCTGCTGAGCGTGAGATTGGGCTATAGGGGATGAAGGCCCATTCTGTGAGTATGCTGATTTGTTGACAGGCGAGGATGGCCCGTCTGCTGGGCCACGGTTGGTGACGCTGTCCGCTTTGTCTTGGGTAGCCGGTTGGCTACTATCCGCTTCCGTATCTTTGATCGTGTCACTGTCCCTGGCTACATCATTATCACTGGACAAAGCCATGCTGGATATGCTACGCTGTAACGGAAATGACCGCGACCTAGCAGACTGAACTTGCGACTGAGGCACTGTCTGATCCGCCGACTCAAACAGCTGCGTAAGGGACGTCTTGAGCGATTCGATCAATGCGCCCGCATCATGCAGCAAAACCGTCCGCTTGTCCGGCGACACGTTAACGTCATAGGCACTCGTATCCATATGGAAGTCGGCAAAGACGAACGGCGACTGCGAGACATTGAACGACTTGTACACCTCGTTGAACGCCTTGGCGATCTGCGGCAGTCCACAGGGGCGAGAGTTCACGAAGAACATCTGTCGATCGGGCGTCTGCCGACCCTCTCCAAAAACCGGCCGAGAGACGTGGCCCCGAACTGCAAGTGTGTTCAACTCTTCTGCACTCGCACCCGTCGTACGACGCAGCGGCGCAGAAGGCTCAAACTCCAATTCCAGGTCCAGCGGAATCAGCGCCAACAGCGTCTTCGCACCGTAAACGTTGGCGATGTTCTCCTTAGTCGTCTGGTTGCCTTTGGTGGAAAAGACCACGACATTCTTAGTCTTGCCGGTCGAGTTCTTCACGGTGAACCGCACGCCCGTCATGATACATGCGTACGCATGCAGCAGATTCAAGACCTTGCCATATTCGCGCTTGATGTTCTTCTCCAGCTCACGACGCCGCACGGGGAGTTTCTTGAACAGTCCGGCCACGGAGACCGTCGTGCCCTTCTGGCCAGCGACTATCTGCGTCTTCTTCAGTTTCCCGGACGTTTCGAACTCGAGACGGTTTGCTTTGGGGGCTTGGTGTGCTTGCGCGGTGATGACGTGGAAATCGCCCAGTGCGCATAGGGACGAGAGGGCTTCGCCTCGGAAGCCGAATGTTTGGAGTCGGGAGAGGTCATCGTAGGAGGATAATTTGGACGTGTAGTGCTTTAATGCTGTAAATAGGAGATATACAATCAGAACCTCCTGTAGGAGACGGGATGAGCTTCGAAAGAGACATACCCAGATTCTCGTAATTCTCCGGCGCGATCCCACCCCCATTATCCTGCACCTCAATCGAGTCAAGCCCGTTATTCTTAAACCGGACCTCTTTAAACAGCGTCAAAAAACCGCATTAGCAAGTCTGCATCCAACACCTCCCCTCCCACAATTCAACCCACATACCAATCGACGTCGCACCGGCATCAACACTATTCTCAACAAGCTCCTTCGCGACAGAGCACAGATCGACAATGACCTGCCCAGACTGAATTTGGTGGACCTGAACGGACGGAGAATGAGAATGTGGGGGGGTTTTTTCTTCGCAAGTTTCATGCGACGGGGGGTCAAACGTACCGAACGGGCCTCGATGGCCTTGATGGTTGCCATTGTTCATGCCATGGCGAGAGACTGATGGGTGGTCGATTGGCGAGACGCGGGTGGTTTGTCGCGTTGGGCGGGCCACTTTACGCGATGGCGCGATCAGTAAGCATTGATTATGACGCTGCGTAATTCATTACTAGGTAGTACTCCGGAGTAGATATATAGAACCATGGCAGTGGTTATGGTATTATTTTGTTTTGATTACATGTCAAAGACTTATCCTGGATTATTATTAACTTTATTATACCGTTTCCAGATGTTGTAGCTCGAAACGATACAAAATCTCTAATTGACGGTTTGAAACTGATTACCCCCCCGCCATCAGTGTAAGTAATCCCTGAATAGGCATCATAGTCTTCGGCATATTGACAGCGTATAGAAAACACCGAGGCAACAAGCTTCATGCACCTAAGAGTTAGACCTGCTGCCGTGACCAACAGTCCAGGCTACATTATTGGTAGTAGATAACAGGACGGCGACTGAGATAAGATAAAGGACTGAACTAGATACAAGTACAGGTAGTAATACATCATCGGAGTGACCCAAGAAGAGGTAGATCGTCATAATAATAGCGATAATCAGAATGAAAAAAGTGATAAAAGTTCAAAACAACACGGGAGAAGAGGAAGAGTAGTAGCATCAGGAATGTCAGAAGCGTCAAGTTAGGAAAGTCAGGTCGTGTCTTTTTCTCTCTTTTTCCTTTTTCCTTTTTCTGTTCTCTCCCCTTGTTCTTCCCATCAACCATGTCGTAGTCTGCAGTATCATAGCGCTTATGGAGGAGATTGAGGACCTCGCCAACGTCAACTCCGGCGGTCTCTCTGCCCACGGCCTCACCCCCTAAGTCTGATATCCTGCAGAGGAGGGAAGTCGCAGAGGATCGCAGTGAAAAACGCAATCAATTCAAAAGTGGGAATAGTAAGCACAATTACTCAACATAACAATCACCCTCCCCCCCCCGCCGTAGCCCCATTTTTCGTAGATTTCGTTGCTCCGTGTATTGCTGTCTCCACGTGATCCCCTCGGTCCCATGTCGTGATTAGAGATAAGGCTCGATGATTCGAGCAATCTGAATATAAAAGTGGATGGAGGGTAGAGAATAAAGAAACAAAGACCGGGGTGACATTAATTTAATCCGAATTTGCATCCAGCCAAATGACAAGAAATGCGAAGGGTATCAAAAGAACCAAGGAAGATCGAGAGGAGTTCAGCAAGTCGGGGGCAATTTTGAAGATAGTTTTTTTCTTTTTTCTTTTCATTTCCTTCTTTTCTCGAGGGGTTTCTTTTGGTTGCTGCAATTAGAAAAGACACGAGTCGCGCGGGATTACCGTTGGTCGCTGGAGGCCTAGAAGAATGGGTTAGATAAGTAGATTTTTTAAAAAAAATGCGGAAGATCGCCGTACCGCATCGCTCATTCTCATCCGCTTGGCCATAGGTTCCCCCGGGCTATCATTGCCTGCCGAACTACCCAGCCCGCTTTGGTCGGAAACCTGCCGCTCCAGTTCGCTCACACGCCGCTTCAGGTCCTCCTCCCGATGTTGGGCCTCCTCGAGTGACCGACGGAGACGGACTTCCGAGTCGCGAACGATCATCTCAGAGCGACGCGCAGTGGCATCGCTTTGTTCCAACTCCGCGACCCGGCCCCGGAAGAGTCCATTGATCAACTCCAGTTCGCTCACGCGGGTCTTGAGCGACGCGTTGGCCGCGAGGAGCCCCTCGTATGTCTGCGGCGAGTCCCCTTGGCGATCCGCGGCGGCGGACGTGGCCGTCGGCGAGGGCTGGCGCAATTGACCGGGATGGAGGCCATTCGACGAATTGATGGTATGGTCCCCCAGGGTCACGCTGTCGAACATGTGTTGCGGGGCAATGTTGGAGTTGTGTTGCGGTTGTGGTTGATGCATGGGAGGGATTCCAGGTGTGTCCGTTCGCGACACCGGCGAGTTCGAGCGATCAGAATGACCCGGGGACATCTTTCGCGACGCGCGACGGTAGCCATGGCCGCCCAGCGGGGGCGTGCCGGCTTCTGATCGCGTTGTCGCAAGTCCATTGGCGTCAGCGGTACCACCAGACTGTGATGCGGAAATTGCTGGTTAGCGACCGTCTCCTCGGGGCCCTGAATGCCACAGGGTTGAAAAGTTTTCCGGCGGCCGACTCACCTTGCGTTTGGGGCCTTGCCCAGCAGTCTTGACCCTGTTGCGGCTCTTGATCACATCGGTTTTCAAGCTTATCGGGCGAGGTCTCCCGTGGAGTTTCAGGAAGAGCCCACAGGCGTTACAGAGGACGGAGCCGAGTTCATCTCTGCGCCAGAGAGGTGTGGTGGAGGTCCCGCAATTTTGACACACAGGCTGTAAATGAGGGCGTTTTTGGTCAGCCAATGTTGTTGCCATGATAGTCGGAAAATGGAGGATTAGAACACCCGAGGGAGTTGGGAGCGAAGGGAATAGATAATGGATGAGAGGAAGAGCGACAAAGGTGATAAGATCGGGAGAGATTTGATGGGCTGCTGCGATAAGACCGGGCGCTGGGCGGGTGGTGCGGCGCCAAGACCCAGTCGGCAGCTGATAACAGATTTGGGAGAAAATTCGGGGCATAGGCCCAAGGGTGCAAAATCCGCGTATCGTCCACGTAGATAAGACCGCACACGCTCGATAAGGGATACAACAGGGTGATTCGGTTTACTTACCGGACTGCTTCCTTGTCCACCAGTCGTCGCTGCCGGAGATGATGTCGCGTAGGCCATATTTCCCATACTGGGAAGTCCATTGCTTCCGGAGCCGCTAGACACATCAACACCATCCATTAGCAATTCGAACACGATCAACCACGCCTGGTGTTCTTTGGATCTTTTAGAAGTTCTACCGGCGATAATGCACGGTATGGTCTATGATATACAAATGTGGGGCCCCATACGTCGCGCGCCCCAATTTGCTCGTAAAAGACAATCCAGAGCGCGAAGGTTATCAGCGAGTCACGTACCGCAGATTGGAGGTCGGCGCGGATGCGACCGATGCCAGAGCCGATAATCCTGGAAGCGACGGGCCTAGCGAGCTGGGAAAGCTGCCACCGTTGCTGCTGCTGCCGGGACTAAGATTGGACTTGTCTAGAGAACCTAAATCAGGCATTGGCGCGGAGGTTTGTGACGATGCGGATGACGCACCCACTGTAGCATCCGTGACGGACGGACGATCGGTCGAAGAGCTATCAATGGGAGTGGAGGTCTGGTTGTAGGACAATTCGTGGGACTGGGCCGTGGAGGGCGATGGAGGCCGCAGGGCAGGGTCAATGGGCGAGGCCCGAAACAGAAGTGAAGCCACCGTGAAAACTTCTTGCGCGGAAGTCAATATAAATCCGGCCTGCTAGGACCGAACTGAGGTCGATTCGAGGGATATCACGGAGACAAGTGTGGTTCGACGCGGCGACGGTCCAAGAGGACGATAGATACCGGAAATACCAGCCACGTCGAAACAGGAAGGGAGGGAGGATGGGACGCCTTCGCGATATTTTCCACCAGTCGCGACGAGGAGAAAAAAGGCTTGAGACTTTGCTTATGTTTTTATTTTCGCTTCACTTGTTCTGCTTACCGATTGGTACAGGTCAGAATCAGCCAGATCAGGAGCGATAAAACCTCAACGGACCTTGGAAAACAGGAAGATCGACCCCGACAGTAGCCGACCGCGAGGAATAGAATTTGCTCGACACGAACTCGGAAAGGAATCGCAAATATGCCAATAGAACGTGGAGGATGCGATCGAACACACAGATTGAGTCGCCGTTGGTGGTGGTTTGGTCGTTCCTTGGTAGCCAGGCTAACAAAACGGGGGAAGATTGATTATCGCTATCGCGCGTCCTCGGAGACTATCGATTATTTATCGAAATCGCAGGCGGACCGACAGGCTTGGCTTCAATCTCACCCGGTATGTTTTGCAACTCGGAGCGTTTGTCTGTTAATTTTACTCTCTTATCATTTCCGTCTGTTTGTTTCGGAAATGATCTGTTTCTTGCATATCTCTGCCTTTATATTTGGTCTAATTAAGTCGCAATGGGATGCATACGACCTCCAACATTGTGTGACCCTTAATAGTCTTCACAAAAAAATTCAAGCTTCTACCTCCTACACGATATGACAAGGGTTGTCACGAAACACGGGATGGGCAAAGAGCCCCGAAATATAGAGACACCAAGAGGGAGGGAAGACTGGAACTCCTCGCTATCAAGGAGACCGTTCTTGATAGTCTAGGAATGTTACTGATCCAGTCTACAATGCCAAATTCCTCGGCTGTCCTCAGTTACGTGGTAGACGTTCGAGACCTGCAGTGTTCATTGCCATCCATAACAAACAGGATATGGACAAGTATGTGTAAACGAGAAACTGGCAGTCCATTCCAACACACGGGTAGGATTTCAAGACCGTCTCGAGATATGGGATGTGCCCCTCATGAGAAACCATTCTGTTGGGACCTCGCTTTGGAGGGGAACAACTAAATATAAAACATAATAAAAGATAACAGAAATGATGATCAGGGTCGATCAGCCTAGTCGCCTCACTTCGAGATTGAGTACAAAGCTGACACGACCATTGCTCCGGTTCAATTATAGGGTTCGGGGACATATATGAACGCTTTAGGAATACTTCGACTGCCGGACCCTGAAGTGTGCCTGGGAATGCGTGCCTGGAGATGCCAAGACTGCTTGTAAGGCTTCACGGATGGAGTATATTACCTTCATTGCCATCAAAACAATCCTAGATGCAAAACCATGATACATAATGCACGATTTCCCTGCATCATCGAAGTTGGGAGGCCAGAAGACCATGTGTTCTGCTCCAGAACCAGATGGGGCCTTGAGACATTTCCACCGTGGCCACTGCATTCGACTGCAGACTCCACAGTACATTTACTCCGCAGACCTTATCAGGACGGCGATAGACTGATATGGAAGAGTCAGTTCATGACCGTTATTAATATAAAATGAGGCAGCATAAAACAGATGCAACCGTCGTGGATTTGGATTGTTGACACAATACATGAGGACATTCTCAAATCAAACATAAAACAAAACATAAACCGTATATCCAGTAGGCACATTTTCACGTGAATAATGTGATAGGGCCCGTACTGTATGAATCCAATGCCAGAATTTGATGTGGTTTTATTTTATACTCAATGATTGATAATTGATTTATGTAAATTTATGCCCCTTTCCCTTCCCAAAAATACAATCCATTCTTCTGCCATCAACCATGGTATAACCTCATCCCTTTGCCAATCATTCAGGGGCTTTTTTAAGCTACAGTGGAGCCACACGGTAAATTATGTGGCGGTGCGACAATGCGGTATCATACGGTAATGCCCATGTGGCTGATGGGGCCTTCGACCGGTCTTTGGCAGAGAAGGGCCAGGTATGGTATGGTACATGATCAAAATAAACCCGGGACCCCCAGTTAATTAATGTGTTGGCCTAAGGACCTGTGTCCGCGGTCGTCATCCACCAAATCGTGGACGCAACTTGCATTCGCCTGAGTGAAACCCATTTTTGACCCTTTCTTTCGTCTTCTCTTCTCACCATCGTTCAATGACGGAGTAATGCCTTGAGTTGTATTGCTTTCCTTCTTCTGTCTTATTATTTCCCTTTTTCCTTTCCTTTCTTTTTCTTCCTTCAATTCCTACCAATCCTAACCCGCCACCACCAACCCCCCCCCTTTCTTCCATTCTCTTCACTCGTTCGTTTGACAGTGGTTCGCTCGTTTGGTGCTGTCTAACCTTTAGATGGTGTCTTGCCTCCCACCCCTCAGCGCATAAGTAATCCCTCGCCCAGTCCATCATGCCGAAGAATCGGCCCGCAACGTCGGGGTACGCCCGCCTCGCCCAGGAGGAGGAAGACCGAGCCCAGGATCCGTACGATTATTCAGAAGACGACGACGATGTGAATCAAACACCGAGCACGATATCTCAACCCGCCCAATATGCCCCGATCTCCTCCCGAGCCCAGATGCAGGCGTCCGGCCCCGATCATCGCCGGAGGCACAGTGGGCAATACCGGCGGGGACGGCGGAATTCGGGCGTGGATATCAAGGCCATCAATGCGCGCCTCGAGCGCTGGGCCGAGGAGATCGCCTCCAAGTTCAAGATCAACCGCGTGAAGGGGAAGACAACGGAGGAGGAGAAACTGGAGATTCACCACTCCGTCTTCCAGGCTCCCGACGGTGTCCGGCCAATCTCCGCCGAGACCCTCGAGTCGGACGAGGTCGAGGGGGCGGCGCGCCGAGCGCGCGAGGAGTTCGAGGAGGTCGTGGAAAGCGTACGCGTTGCCATTGAGCTGGGCGTGCAACCTCGCATGATCTCCCAGGGCAGTTCCGGCAGTTACTTTGCGCGCAACACCGAAGGCAGAGTGGTCGGCGTCTTTAAACCCAAGGATGAGGAACCTTATGCGTCCCGCAACCCGAAATGGACCAAATGGATCCACCGCAACCTCTTCCCCTGCTGTTTCGGCCGCGCGTGTCTGATTCCGAATCTGTCATATGTCTCCGAGGCCGCCGCCTACGTCTTGGACTCTCGTCTCAATACCAACCTCGTTCCCTTTACCGATGTCGTGTGGCTGTCGTCCAAGTCGTTCTACTACGACTTCTGGGATCGGAGAAAGGCCTGGATGGGCAAGAAGCCACTGCCCTCCAAGGCGGGAAGCTTCCAGGTGTTCCTCAAGGGCTACAAGGATGCGAATTTGTTTTTGCGCGACCACCCGTGGCCCGATCAGAACAACACCGGATTCCGCACGGAGGATGCCCCCAAGCGCAAGAAGCGGCCTTGGAACGAGGCGTGCCGGCCTTCGGGGGTCCATTCGGATGACGAAGATGAGGAAGACTTTGAGACTACACAGATCCCGTCTCCCGGGGAGGAAAGCCGGGAGCAACGGTTCTACTGGACGGAGGGCTTGAAACAATCATTCCGAGAGGCGCTGGAGAAACTCGTGATTCTGGATTATATTATGCGAAACACCGACCGCGGTCTGGACAACTGGATGGTCAAGATCGATTGGAAGACGGAGGAAGTATCCATCGTCGCCGAACCCCCGAAACCCAACGGGGTCCCCGCCGAGGACGATGATGAGCATCTGGTGCCGCCTCGACCGGTCTCGGTCAACAAGGAGCGCACCGCCTCGGGCTCCCATCCGTACCGGCGACACGAAATGGTGGCTATTAGCCGCACGGGAACGCCGTTGAACTCCTCGGAACCCCAAGCGTCGATCCAGATCGGTGCTATCGACAACAGTCTGTCATGGCCATGGAAACACCCTGATGCTGTAAGTGACGCCCCTTCCCCGGAAGATGGCCATTGTGCGAGGCTACGGACTGGTTGCTAATTCGACTGCGTAGTGGCGAAGTTTCCCCTTCGGATGGCTCTTCCTGCCCGTCTCCCTTATCGGACAGCCCTTCTCCCAAAACACGCGCGACCACTTTTTGCCGCTTCTGACTTCGACGGCGTGGTGGAGCGGGACTCAGATGGCGCTCCGGCGTGTCTTCTCGCAGGACGATGACTTCAAGGAGAGCATGTTCGCGCGCCAGATCGCAGTCATGAAGGGCCAGGCGTGGAACGTTGTCGAGACGTTGAAGCACCAGGACCACGGCCCGCTCGAGCTCACGCGGCGCCCCCGCGTGTGTGTCTGGGACGATCTGGTGGACGTACCCGTTGCGATTCCCCTCCGTGGGCCCTCGACGGACGCGCAGAGGCGCAAGGTGAAGAGTTACGAACGTTACGACACACATGATAGATATGACCCCGACGACGAGGAGATGGACATTGGCGCCGCCAAGTCCATGGGGCAAGGGCCCGAGAGCGATCTCCTTGGCCTTGGTACCTCCTCTCCCGGCGATTTGCCCAATCCCAATCGATTCGAGCTCAATCGCCCGCAAGACTCGAGCGTGACTGCGCCCCAGAATGGCAGCCCGGTCACCTTGAATGACTATCGGTTCAGCCGGGAGAGTATCGATGGCGCGGGTCAACGGGACTGGCCTTCCCTGCCCCCGCGATCCAACAACAAGCATCAGAAACATAGTTCGGTGTCCAGTTTACGGGGGCGGGCCAACCTGATCTGGAGCAGCGACGACCTCGAAGGGGACCTGGGCTATGCCGCCGCAGAGGGGATGGAAGGGAATCAGCGCAAGGTTATCGTTGAGCGATTAGAAGCGGTGAAGAGTAAAAACCCCGTTTTCACCTGGTGCTGAACCATGCGCTCTTTGATTCCGAGGAGCGTTTTCTTCTACTTTCTCCCTTTTATTTTTTATTTTTTACTTTTCCCCCTTGTTCTTTCCTATTCTTCTTCTTCTTCTTCTTCCTTTTTTTCTTCATCACCCTGTTCTTATCTGTCACCGTTATTTAATTTTAGCGTGCGTTACGACAACTGGCATCGGGAGTCCTTTGATGGGTGCGATCTTGTTGGGAAAAGCCACCATGTTGTATATATAGACTTTATGTGCCTGTTTGTACTAATTACCATATTTGACCCTGAGGGACTGGTATAGCGTCGTGATATCGTACAATGTAAGATCCTCTAGGTCCTTATAAGGTATCCCAATGGACAGTACTAGAGCAGGATGAACGAGTTATTAGGTATCTCACAAGCTCACCAGTGTCCGTCATCAGCACCAACAACACACTATGCAGTGACCAATGCAAAACCTGTATATTTAAACTCAAATCGTAGAAAACAAGCTACGAGGTTGTAGTGACGAGTGGTTTGATAAGCGATCGCCAGGGCTGGCTATCTTATCGGCGTCTTGGCAGTTCGGAATCCGCTGCATACTCTCACCCATCCAACTCCCTCACTCACTCTTTCATCAGCGCCCCCCCTCTCTCACTTCTGAGGCGTGTTGCTTCTTGGGTATCTTTCGCACCGCCTCACTAGTCTATCTCTGATCTCTGTCTTTTTTTCCTCGAGGTCGTTACCGTCTGTCGCGACCCGCGCGATGAGAGTGGCGTGAAGTGACGGATCCCTCGCTCCACTCACCTTTCCCACCCTCGAGCCTCCAGATCTAGGTCGGGTGTGCTTCATATCAGCGGAGCCTACGATAATCTCAATACCTGCCAGGTCTCAGAGACTCGTTGTCTCCTTCTGCCCTACACTTTGAAGACGCCTCCTATGCCACCGGATCCTCCGTCCGCTTGTTCCCATCGGTTGTGACCCTTCACGTGCAAACGCCGTTCGAGTTGCAGGTCTCGTCTCGGCTACGTGCATATACGTCGAATGAATCATGGCGTCCAACGCGGCCATGCTCTTGGACCCACGGGCCTACAGGAAACGAGCCCAAAAGAACGGTAATGAGCAAGACCTCTCTCCCGCATCACCAGATCCACATCGCAGTGCAGCTTCCAGTTGGGGGAGTTACAACGATTTTAGTTTCTTTACCTCCCCATCGTGGATGCGCTGCCCTTCCCCTCCCGAAGACCCGATTTGCTCAGACTCAGAACGCTCATTTTTACAAGTCCCAGAGCAGCAGGACCCTGAACCACCCCACATCGGCGCATCCTCCACCCCGACCATTGCCCCACCCGGTACGGCTTCCGCGGCGCATCGTCTTCTCAGCCCTCCAAAGCGACGTTCTTCGCGCAGACCCAGCCCGAATTCACAAATCCACTCGCCGTCGGGTCGCTCGAGTAGTCGGAATAGTCGAATAGTGTCGCCTCAGCGAACGCCTCAAGCGATGCCTGTGGTGGATGTGGAGTTCGCTAGCAGTAATGATTTGGAGGATGGCAGCGATCCGAAGCGTGGTTCCAGTCAGGTCGACGGGGATATTGGAACGCGTCATGGGAGCCTCATCGAGAATATGTACGGTGTTGAGCGGCGTGTGCACCCGGTATACAAAAAGTTGAAGACGGAGAAGGATTCGGGAGAGACACCTGCGCAAACGAACAGCGAGTTTTCCGCCAGTGGCAACACGGACTTGGGGAAGTGGATGAAGGAAGATCAGTCGAAGTCGGACTCACCGATACCTTCGCCTGATGTCGTCGACTTGACTCTAGGTATGGAACACATTCAATGCGCGGCCAATTGAGGGGATATACTGATCACAATCTTCAGAGTCGGCCGCAGCCAATACCGATGACGATATACAGGTCACAGGGTCCAACAATCTCAGTCTTCAAAGGGTGTGTTATGGTAAGTTGGAGAACGCGATGGTCCAAGCCCAATTGGTGCCTAAACCTGGGGCCCACGGTATACTTGGGGAGTCCGCGCATGACTGGCCGTCCATGAAACTCGGGGTGCATCGAACGCCGAACCAGGGGAACAACCGAATTGACGTTTCCGACCCGCACGGCAAGATATTCGGGGCCGTTGACGCGAAGACAGCAGCGGCCATCGTTCCAATTCTCGATTCCCCTGCGGTCAAGGTGGAGATCATGGCCCGGCTCGATATGCGGAAGAAACTCCCGAATGAACGGCCATGGGCACCGTGTTCCGCGCTATACCGAGCATCGATCAATCTATACGGCCTGCGCAAGGATGCAGAGCTTATAGGCAAGCATCTCGGTCACCAGAATGTGTGGCTGGGGACTCCGTTCTCCTGGGAGAGGGGAGTCATGCTGTTCAATCCTCATGCAGAAAGACGGCGTGCCAATGCGGCATTTTTACCAGCGGTTGCGGCAAGGGGTCGAACGGGCGTCAATTATGAGGTTCGCACGGCGGAGGAAGTGAACGACGCCGTGATGAAAATGTTCGACCAGCTGCAGAGTGCAGAAAACCTGCCCGAGATGGAGCCGTCCGACCTCTTGTCGACGCCTTTGCTTCGCCATCAGAAACAAGCGCTCTGGTTCATGACGGAAAAGGAGAAGCCTCGGAAATTTGGACGTGATGAGAAGGACAACAATTCCCTGTGGCGGATGGAACTCCGCTCCAACGGCGCCAAGCGCTACCGCGAGATCATCAGCGGCACCGTGACTGATGAGGAACCGCCTCAAGCCCTTGGAGGCCTGCTAGCGGATATGATGGGTCTCGGGAAAACCCTCAGTATACTGTCCCTTGTGGTTTCGTCGTTATCCGAAGGAACGGAGTGGGCAAAGATGATCCCGCCGCAAGACCTGGTACACAGCCTGCCCGGGATACGAAATACGAAGACCACACTCCTGGTAGTGCCGCTGAGCGCGGTCAACAACTGGGTATTCCAGATCAAGGAGCACTTGCGGGAGAATGCGATTTCATATTATGTTTTCCACGGGTCGTCGAGAACGACCGATGTCGAAGAGCTATCCCAGTACGACCTGGTCATTACAACGTACAGTATCGTGCTGAGTGAACTTTCCGGGCGAGGGTCGAAACGCGGCATGAGCCCGTTGACCAAGATGAACATGTTCCGGATCGTGTTAGACGAAGCACATACCATTCGGGAACAAAGCGCGGCGCAAACGCAAGCCATCTTCAAGCTACAATCGCAGCGCAAGTGGTCGGTGACCGGAACGCCCATTCAGAACCGCCTCGACGATCTGTTTTCCGTCACCAAGTTCCTGGGGCTGTTCCCCTACGATGACCGCGGCCGATTCAACATGCACATTCTCAGCCGGTTCAAAACGGGGGATGCCACTGTCCTGGCGAGTCTGAGGGTGCTGGTAGACTCCTTCACCTTACGCCGGGTCAAAGACAAGATTGACATCCCCGCGCGGAACGATAGGATCATCACCCTGACGTTCTCCGAGTCAGAGAAACAGCTGCATGAGTTCTTCCGGAAGGAGTCTAACGTGATGATGCGGGTCATCGCAGGCGAGGACAAGACCAAGATGAAGGGGCGGATGTACCACCATATCCTAAAGGCGATGATGATTCTGCGACAGATCAGCGCCCACGGCAAGGAGCTGCTGGACCATGAGGACCGGGAACGAATCAAGGGACTGAGCGTCCACGACGCGATCGACCTCGAAGAGGGCGGCGGGAATGACACCCGCGGGGTGAGCGACAAGAAAGCGTACGAGATATTCACGCTGATGCAGGAATCCTCGGCGGATCTCTGTGCAATGTGCCAGACGCGCCTGGAAGAGCCCAGCAGCGACAACGGATCGACAGACCGGAAAGCCCCGATGGCCATCGTCCTGCCCTGCTTCGACGTCCTCTGCCCGGACTGCTTCTCCGGGTGGAAGCAAGCGTTCGACGCGCAATCCAACTCCTCACAATACGACATCAAATGCCAAGTTTGCGACGGCTGGATCCCAGCCTCCTACTCCACAATCACCCTCGCCGGCCTAGATGACTACGAAATGAACGAAGCTCAAGCGAAGCAAAACCGGCGCCAGGGCAAAACACTCGGCGAATACGAAGGCCCACACACAAAGACAAAAGCGCTCCTCTCGCACCTCCAAGCAACCGCCGAAGAATCCAAAAACTTAGACCCCAACGAACGCCCCATCAAAAGCGTCGTTTTCTCCTCATGGACCTCGCACCTCGACCTCATCGAGCTGGCCCTCAAGGACAACGGCATGACCGGATTCACCCGCCTCGACGGCACGATGACGCTCGCCGCGCGCAATAAAGCCCTCCGCGAATTCCACAGCAACGACAGCATCACGATCCTCCTGGCCACTATCGGCGCCGGCGGCGTCGGCCTGAACCTCACGGCCGCGTCCCACGTCTACATCATGGAGCCGCAATATAACCCGGCTGCCGTGGCGCAGGCCGTCGACCGCATCCATCGACTTGGCCAGACGCGCGAGGTCACCAGCGTCCAGTTCATCATGAAGGATAGCATCGAGGAGAAGATCTACGATCTGGCGCGCAAGAAACAGCAGTTGGCAGATTTGAGCATGGGTCGCGGGAAGCTTGATAAGAAAGAGGTGCAGGAGCAGCGGATGCGGGAATACCGGGGGTTATTCAAATAGTGTTCTCCTTCTTCCTTTTTTCTTTGACTATTGTTCTTCCTTCTCTTTTCGTTTGTCGTCTTCCTTTGTTTATGCGTTGCAAGATCGTTTGATGTTTTTTCTTTCCGGAGCATGGCACGGCTTGTGTGGCATGACGGACGACACGGACTCTGATACCCAGTCACTATTGGCGTTTATCTTTCTTTCTTCTTTTATTCTTCCTTCTTGACGTTTTTAATATTCTCTGATGCGATCTGGTCTGGTCTGGTCTATCTGGTTCTATGCTTTACCCGATTTATACACCGGTTTCTCAAAGGATATTTATCTATTATGGGCTATGGCTATTTGATGATACACGCAAGTTCATATACAAGACAGTTTCGGTAACTTCATACACGATATTGACACTACATTTATCAGTAACATTGTTTTATGCACCTAGCTGGATGTACTCTGTACTTTTAATTGCAAATAACAGTGCTCAAACCCAAACCAAACCAAGCCAAACAAACCCAAACTCCACGCAAACCAACCAACCTCTTCACCGATATATCAAAAATCAACCATAATAAGGTCAAGAAGAAGAAGAACCACCCCCATAAATCCCCACCTGCAACGCCCCCAACACCCCCTCCAACCTCCCCCTCAAAACCCTCAGCTCCTTCACCCTCTCCTCCCTCTCCCTCTCCACACCCCTCAACTCCCCCTCCAACTCCCGAATCCTCCCCTCCTGCTCCGCCTCCGAGGAATCAATCCCCGGCAGCACAGAAATCAAATACTCGATCTGCTGCTCCTTGATGACGAGGTCGCGGGCGAGCTCGCGCTGGCGCGCGGCGAACGTGCGCGGCGAGTCGGGCTCCGGGGGCAGCGTGGGGTCTGGTGGTGCTGCTGTGTTGCCGTCCGGGCCGGCGGATGGCTGTTGGGGCGGCTGCGGTGGGGGCGAGCCTTGCGAGGTTGCGTTTGCTGTTACGGCTGCTGCTGGGGCGGAGGCTGGGGCTGGGGGTGCGGTGGAGTTGCGGGGGATTTTGGCGAGGAGGGGCGCGGAGGTCGGCTCGTGGGCGGGTGGTGTTGCGGGGCTGTTGTCGTGGTAGGTTGTTAGGTAGCCTAGGGTTGCGTAGAATTGGGTTGCGAGCTGGTGATGGGGGGGGCGTTGTTAGTTGTGGTGGTGGTATTGGGGGGGGATCGGTGTGGGTGTTGAAGTGGGTGGTTGAAACGTACTTGATCTAGGCAGGTTTGGAGTTGGGTGAGGATGTCGGCCATTGTGGCGCTTCTGTTGGTTGAATTGGAGGGAGGTGTGAGAGAGCGCAAGTTGTCTTGAGGTGGATGGAGGATGAGGATGAGGATGGATGCGATGCGGAGAAAATGAGTGAGAGCTCGGCCGGCGATAAGACTGGGAGCGGTCGGCCTAATCTCCGAGGCGTACATCGACTTTACTTTTCACCTCTTCTTTCTTACACAACTCATCTAGCTATAACACGCTCTTTTGACCAACACCAATCATGCGAATACATCGACATCTCCGCCCCCTCCTATTCTCCCCCCTCCTATCCTTCCCCCACCACATCACCCCCCCACACTCCAAAACAATCCACACCTTCACGCAACGCCTCTTCAAGCTACCCACGCCTCCCACCCCCACCCCAAACAACCACACCAACCTTCCAACCTTCCTCACGCACGCCTCCCGAACCGCCCTCTCCCCAAGCAGCACAACCTACATCGGCACCCACTACGAATACACCGTCCAGCAGACGCTCCGCGCCTCCAACTTCACCCTGCACCGCACCGGCGGGCGCGCCGACGCCGGCATCGACCTCCTCGGCACATGGCACGTGCCGAGCCGCGAACACCCCGTGCGCACGATCGTGCAGTGCAAGGCGCTGAAGACGAAGCTGGGCCCGAACCTCGTGCGCGAGCTGGAGGGGACGTTTGCGAGCGCGCCGGCGGGTTGGCGCACGGGCGATGAGGTCGGTGTGTTGGTTAGTCCGCGGGAGGCGACGCGAGGGGTGCGCGAGGCGCTGGCGAGAAGCGCGTTCCCGCTTGTGTGGATGCTGGTTGGGAGGGATGGGGTGTTGAGGCAGGCGTTGTGGAATGGGAGGGTGGAGGAGTTGGGGTTGGGGGCGTTGGGGGTTGAGGTGCGGTATGATTCTTGTGTTGGTGGGGGGGAGGGGAAGAAGGGGGAGAAGGGGGGTGCGGCTGTTGGGTTGACGTGGGATGGGGAGGGGTTATCTGGCATGGATGCTGTGGAGGGGGAGATGGCGAGGGCGGAGGAGCGGTGGATGGGGATGTGGATGGGGGATGCGGGAGGGGAGATGGGTGATGCGGAGAGGTGGGAGTTGTTGGAGGTGGTGGAGCGGATGTTTCCAGAGGAGAAGCCGCTGTTGTTGGGGATGGAAATGGGGAAATGCTGCAGTGCGCTGTCGGAGGAGGAGCGCGCGCGGGTGGTGCAGACCTTGCGGGGGAGGAGGGCGTTGGAGGGGGATGATGAGAGAGTGGCTGCTTCGTCGGGGTGATCGATTGTCCTACATCTACGTGATGTGTGTTTATGATACCATGTATGAATATCTGTATAGCAATTGTAACAAAGTTTGGGTATATCAAGAGGACCGCAATCGTCGCATCGTAACCTAACGCCTATGCACACCAACACCGTGTCCCGGTAGACAGAATTATCCCTGCATTGTCGACCAAAAGTAGTTGGCGTAGAAGAAGCGCGAAAACTTCGAATCGATATTGACCACATGCACGTCCCCTTTGCGACTGTTCCGGATGACCGCGCGATTGAAGTTGCCGGCCTCGTCAGGCTCGATATCGATTCCGAGAGAGCGGAAGATTTTCAAACGAAGACTGTCATAATCAGCACAACCAATCCTCTCCGGGATTAATAAGAAAAAAAAAACCCACATGGTTGAATCATCCATCTCCCTCTCCCTCCGGGTCACCTCGTCGCCCTCCAGACCCTGCGCTTCTAGATCCGCCAGCCGTTCTTTCAACACCTCCAGCTCACTCTCCAACCGCTCGCTCTCAATCTCCAGCTCCGTGGCCGCCTTGGCGATGCGGAACTTCTTCGTGTCCAGCTCGACCATCTCCGCGGCATGCTTGCCCGAGTCGTGGGCCGACACGGCCTCCTCGTGCTGCGTCAGGCGGGAGTGGAGGTTCCGGGAGAGTTTGCGCAGGGCCGACTCGGCCTCGCGCATACGCAGGTCGCGCGACTGCTGCAGGGTGGAGAGGGAGTCATTGATGCGCGTGACGGCTTGTTTGTCGGGGTGGATGTTGAAGTTTCCGATGGTGTGGTGGATGAGCTGGAGATATTAGACTGGACTCTTTCTCATTTCACAAGGGCAGATGTAAGCATACAGTAGCTGGGTTCTCGTCGAGCAACATCTTGACTATATTTGATATATTCCCGTGGCACTGACTGGCGATGTCTGTTCGTGGAGAGAAGCAAAAGAAGTGATTGTTGATCCGTTGGGGGAGCAACTGCCACCCGTCACCGCCACCGCCACCGCCCGGATTTGCACCGCCACAGCAGGTGACGAAAGAAATGATTGTTTATCTTGTTATGCTGGTCTTCTCTCGTCAAAACAGAAGATATATACCCAGGATTGATTTATATTCATCTAGTCAGTGACTTCATACTACATCTCTCCGACTTGATAATATTATCGCCATGTCGAATCTCCCATGTATGTCATCAACTTCTCCCGTTCATCCATGATTCTAGAGCTGACTCTTGCTAGACGCCGCTGATGCCGAAAGGTCCGTCCCTCTCACGGCCCTCTAGCCTTTATATCCCTAACATGTTACAGTCCGTTGAAGCCTGCGGAACTTCAGGTCCTGCGGTCGCAGTACGAGAAGGAAGGCGACTACGTCGGGGTGCAGACCAAGTTCAACCTCGCCTGGGTATGTCCCCCTCCGTCATGATCACTTCGACCCCCGCTGTCCCCACATTCAATCCCTTTGCCACTGGGTTCATCCCGCTCATACATGTCCTCAGGGTCTCATCAAATCCAACGCCCGACCGGATCAGCAGGAAGGCGTACGCCTGCTCTCCGAGATCTTCCGTGCCTCCCCCGAGCGACGACGCGAATGCCTCTACTACCTGGCGCTAGGCAACTACAAGCTGGGCAACTACGGCGAAGCACGACGATACAATGACCTCTTGCTCGACAAGGAACCCCAGAATCTGCAGGCGGCCAGTCTGGGGTCGCTGATCGATGACAAGGTGTCCAAGGAAGGTCTGCTGGGAATTGCCATCGTGGGCGGACTGGCTCTGGCCGCTGGGGTGGTCGGCGGTCTGGTGGTCCGGGGGGCGAAGAGACGGTGAACCATCTTGTCTTGGGATCGCTGTGTACATATTCATGTCTTTTTTATTGTGTCTTGTGTCTTTCATTGCTGTCATTGTCATTGTCTGGCTGTGGTCTATTCTCTCCACTCGTTCGGGTCTTTTTTTAGCATGTGTGGGCGTTTCATTTGTGTGGCTCATAAAGGACTCATTGTCTGAGGGGTGGTCCTTAGGATATCTGAGTGGAAGAAGATACATAATCTGATTTACTGTCCATTTGAAGGAATGAATGAAAGGAGAGAGAAAAGAGACGGCGCCACACGGGAAATGACATCGACCGGATTCGGACCGAAACGTGTCAGCGGTTCCTTGCCCGCTTCTCTCTTGCATCACTCTTCGTGTAATTCGCCGACAACTCAGTCAGGTCGCCTTCTTCTTTCTTCTTCATCCTATCTATTTGCTTGCCACGATGCATTTTTAACCCCACCCACGCAAGTACGTACATGGTACAGCGTGTATAGTCCTTGGACGCCATGAACGACAGCCCACCAACCTCGGGATTCTGATCGACTCGCTATACTTCACCTCTTGACCCAACCACTTCTGCTATTTATTCCTACCCCTCCCTCCGCTGGCATTCGGTTGCTAGTTGGAGTGATCATACGTTCTCTTCCATTTGGACTCTTACATTTTCGATCCATCCATCGAACAGAAGCATGGCCGACGCGCGGGATCGAGTCTTCTGCCACGCATGTGGCGGGGTGTGGCTGCGGGATGAGCATGGTCTGGAGTGCCCGCACTGCCAGTCCGACTTTACGGAGATTGTACGTATATATATATCTACGCTCCTTCTCCGGTTCATTTACTAATTAGAAATAGGTTGAAATCCCCCCAGATCCAGAAGCAGAAGCGCCAGACCCCCCCGAAGCCTTCCCCGAGGAGCCACGACAGCCACCCCGCCGTGCCAATACCAATCCATGGGCCGACCACAATCCCTGGGCACACCACGACGACGATCCGGATGAATGGGGGCCCGGGGACGGGCTACGCACGCACAACTATCGGTCTCCTGATGGCCGGTTTACCTTCACGAGCACCACCTTCAACAGTGGCTTCGGTCCGCAACGGTCGGGCCAGCGGTCCCGACAGGCACCGCCCGACCCGTTGACGCCGGTCATATGGGGGCTAGATCGCATCTTCCACGGCCTGGCCGACACATACCAGCAGCAGAACCGCCCGCGGTCGGGGCCCGGGTCCGCCCCGGAACCTAGTACCGCGCCGCCGCCGTGGGTGGCGGGGGGCATGTTCCGGCACGGGCACGACTTCGACATGCATCACGATGATGATACGCATGGACCGTATTCGGGCGAGCCGGGCCTGCGACCCCGAAATACAGACGGACCGCAGCCTCAGGTCACGCCTCTCCGCACGTTGGGCGAGTAAGTCTTTCTGTTCTCTTCGGCATGCGGACTAGCTGACTGACCAACTCAGTATCTTGGCACAACTACAGGACAACTTTGGGAATCGACAAACGAACATAGCGGGCGAGGCGCATTTTACGACGGGCACCCATCCCCTGGCGCTGCTGTCGACGCTGTTGAATTTCGACCGTCACGGCGACGCGGTATACTCGCAGGAAGAGCTAGACCGGGTCATCTCGCAGCTGGTCGAGCAGAATATGGGCGGGACGGCGCCGCCGCCCGCTTCGCAGAACGCTATCTCGTCGCTGCCGAAGAAGCCGGTCGACCAGGAGATGCTGGGGCATGAGGGAAAGGCTGAGTGTTCTATTTGCATGGACCCAGTGGAGATCGGCACCGAAGTCACGGTGCTGCCCTGCACCCATTGGTTTCACTACAGTTGCATTGAGATGTGGCTAAATCAGCACAACACCTGTCCTCATTGTCGACGACCGATTGATCTTCCGTGTGTTCCCCCCTCTCTTTCCACGTTTATGGTGATGTTAAGCTAACAACCCAGACGCCAAGGAACGAGCCAGAACCCAGTCGTCATCGGTGACAGCCCCGAGCCCGCCTCGCGCCGGACCAGCATGGCGGGATCGGCCCACAGCGGACCACGATCAGGACAGACGGAGACCGGACAGGACCAACGACGGTCGAGTCGGGGCGAAGGACCGGGAGGCATATCGGGATGGGTGCGGAGTCACTTTGGGGGAAATTGACCTGGATTGGGATGCTGCGGACTGCATAGGAGGATAGATTGGACATACGACACGACGATAGGATTTGTACTGAATAACGACTAGCGAATGTTTCTAATCATGATCATGATGCTCGGATGGGGCCATTCCGGTGGAGATCTTATCGATCAGCCTGGAGGCCCACTTGGTTCCCCTCTTCCTCTCTTCCCCTCTCTTCTTCTTCCCTCTTCTTCTCTCACTACCTGTATGTGTATTCTGTATCCCTACTCTCGCCATCAATATGAAGACCCTCTTTAGAAACGGCACGATCGTCCCCGGCTCCGCAGAGACCGACTCGCTCTGCACCTGCATGGTCATCGAAGACGACCGCATCGTCTACGTCGGCAATGAGGAGCCGACATCGCTCTCCGACTACAAGGTCATCGACCTGGAGGGAAAGAAGATTCTCCCAGGGTTCATAGACGGGTACCATACCCTTCCCCATACTCCCATACCCTTCCCCATATCCCACCACCACAACCAAACACCCAACCAAACCATGAATAACACCAAAAAAGACACATGCACCTTCTCCTCTTCGGCGCCTCGCTCTCCAAAATCGACCTCACACCCTGCACCTCCCTCTCCGACATCCGGCGCACCATCCAAGCCGCCGCCGCCGCGCGCCCCCACGCCCCCCGCCTCTTCTGCCGCGGCTGGATGCACTCCATGACCGACGGCGCAGCCCTAGCATCCACCCTCGACGACCTCGACCCGCGGCCCATCTTCATCGACTCCAAAGACCTCCACTCAGCCTGGTGCAACACCCCCGCCCTCCGCGAGCTGAACGTCCTCGACGCCCGCACCAGCATCCCCGCCCCCGCCGGCGGCGTCATCCACCGCGACCCAGCCACGGGCCTCGCCACGGGCCTCCTCAGCGAAACAGCCGCCGTCAACATCGTCTGGCCGCACGTGGCCCAGGTCGCTTCCCCCGACGAGAAACTCGCCTTCATCCGCGACGCCGTCCGCGCCTACAACGCCGCGGGATACACGGGCATGATCGAGATGGCCACCGACGAGAACACCTGGGAGACGATGCGGCTGCTGCGCGCGACCGAGCAGGTGCCCATCCGGCTGGCCGCGCACTGGATCATCGCGCCCAAGGACACAGAGGAGGAGGTGCTGGCGCAGGTGGACCGCGCGATTGCGCTGCATGCGCAGTTCAACCGCGAGACCTCGCCTGATTTTCGCATCGCGGGCGTGAAGCTCATCTGCGATGGGGTGGTGGATGCGTGCACCGCTGCGCTGACAGAACCCTACGCTACGGCTGATTCTACGGGGGATATGCTGTGGAGACCGGATCTCTTGCGCAAGGTGGTGCATCGCGCGGATGGCGCGGGGCTGCAGTGTGCGCTGCATGCGATTGGCGATGCGGCGGTGCAGATGGCGCTGGATGCGCTGGAGTCGTGCGGTAGCGTCAGCGGAGGCGAGGGATCTCGCGACAGACGGCACCGCATCGAGCATTTGGAGCTGACGCGGCCCGGGGATGCGGCGCGGTTGGCCAAGCTGGGGATCACGGCGTCTGTGCAGCCTGTGCATGCGGACCCGGCTATTCTGCGCGCGTGGCCGAAGCTGCTCGGCGAGGAGCGGGTTCGGCGGGCGTTTGCGTACCGTGAGTTTGTGGGTGAGGGGGCTGCCTTGGCTATTGGGACGGACTCGCCGACGGCGCCGCATTGGCCGTTGAGGAATGTTTATACGGCTGTGACGAGGCGGTCGGCGAGGGAGCCCGGGTCGGAGGAGGTGGTGAATGCGGAGTTCGCGTTGGGGTTGATGCAGGCTGTTGGGGCTGCGGCTGCTGGGTCGGCGTATTCGTGTTTCGCGGAGGGGGAGGTGGGGGCGTTGAGGAAGGGCATGAAGGCGGATTTTGTGGTGTTGGATATGGAGTTGGGGAAGGAGGGGTTGCTGGATGCTGTTGTGGAGGAGACGTGGTTTGGGGGTGGGTGTGTTTATCGGAGGGGGTAGTATTGTATTGGTAGTAACTATATAAATCCCCTTGGAGGGTCTAGTGTTTATAGAGAGTGTATATAAACTACAGATTCGCCTTATACTGCCCGCCCTTCAAGTCTAGACACACCTTTTTAAGGACACCCCCCAACCACTCGAAATCCTTCCTCTCGAGATAGACCTGCGCGCTCAGTCGCACCCACAACCATCCCCCGTGCTCGAACACAGGCACAAACGTGCCGTACTTGTCCATCAAAACATCCTGCACCCACTTCGTCACGGTGGGTGCATCATCCGCCCCAATCTCAAACCCTCTTGTCCTGCCATCACCACTGCTACCAGCAGCAGCAGTACCAGCAACAAACACAGGCAACCGCACCGTACTCATCCCACATCTCCTCAGCAAACTCTCCTCACCCCCCCTCAACCCCCTCTCCTGAAGCACATCCGTCCCCAACGCCGCAGCAACAACATCCGCTCCCTCGCGCGCCAGCCGCTCCAAATAAACGTAGATGGCTGCCTCCCCGCCGCAGACCTCCCTGCGGAAGCGCAGCGCGGCCGGCACACACAGGTACGGCGTGTCGTCGGCCGTGGCGACGAACTCAAACAGGCGCTCGAAGGGCGTTTTGTCGTCGTTGTCGCTCTCGACTGGGGACGGCGCTGTCGGGGGTGAGTTTGGCGAGGGGATGAAGCCCCAGGAGGTGGGGAGGGTTGTTCGGATGAGGTGTTGGTTGTGGTGTGGGACGTGGAGGACGGCACAGCTGCGGGGGACGTAGAGCCATCTTTCATATCATTCATTAGTATGATCATGTTTGGGTTTGGTGATGGACTTGCTTGTCAAGACCTAACCAAAAAAGAGTGGAAAAGAAGAAGAGAGAAAGAAGAGGGAAAAAAGAAAAGAACATACTTATGACAATTACTCGTAAAAAAATCCGGCCTCAAAGCCCCCAAATCCAAATCAATCATCCCAACCCCATGCGCCCCATCCACAACACTCCAGATCCCCTCCCTCCGACAAACACGCACCAAGTCCTCAAACGGGAACCTCACCCCGGGATTCGACACAACCGTATCAAAGACCGCCGCCCGCACCCTCCCCCTCCCGCCCTCCTCCCGCTTCACGCGCGCAACAACATCCTCAAACGCCCCCACCAATTCCGCATGACTCACCGGAAACGCATACTCCACCCTCCGCAGCCGCAGCCCCGGCCGTCTCTCCGCCAGCGACACAAGCCCCTTCTCGACGGCGCCGTACCCCGTCGCGAAGTAGACTACGACGTCGCCGTCCCCGAAAGGCAGGTTGTGCAGCACGGTGGCGATGCCCGTCGTGGCGTTCTTGACGAACACGCAGGTGCTGGTTGGCACGTTGAGGTACTGTGCGATTTGGTGCCGGGCTTGGTCGAGGAGGGCGGGCTGCGTGCGGCGGATGAAGGGGTCGGTTTGGGATTCGGCGGCTGTTTGGTATTCGCGGAGGGTGGTTTGGATGGCTTGGGGGATGGTGCCGAAGGAGCCTGTTGGGTTTCAAATTAGTTTTGAAGGTATATGGGAGATGTGGGATGTGGGAGGGGGGAAGGATGAGGGGCATACCGTGGTTGAGGTTCTTGTAGGCGGGGTCGAAGAGGAAGTGTTTGCGCATGGGAGCGCCGAAGGGGGTGGGCGTGGACATTGTTGTGTATGTAGAAAGTAGCGTAGTATTTAGAAACAGGATAGATGAGTAGATAAGTGTATGAAGTGAATCCAAGTCAAATATGAAGTATATGAAGGAAAAGATCACGCTATTTGCGGAGTTATGTCACAGGGCGTACGATAAGATAAGATATGACAAGTCATCACGTGATCATCGATATATGCATCCGGTTCATCTGCTCAACTATAATCGTGCACATGCGCTCATATGCAACCTCCTCCGCCGGAATTACAAGAACGACCGTGTCAATCCACTACCGCTTGCCCTTCTTCCGAGGAGCAACCACCTTAAAGTTCGCACTGGCACTGTCCTCCTCGCGGTGCGCAGTCGACGATCCCTTCTTGGCCACCTCGCTCCATCCACCCGCGTTCTTCTCGGCAAGGGCACTGGCCGCCACCGGGTCCACGATGCCCTTGTCCGCCAGCTTGTGGCGCCGGATGAACTCCTCTGCAAATCGCCGGCCATCCAGCGTCTGCGAGTTGGCGTACACCGAGTCCGAGATGATCTCCGCTTCCGCCGGGAGCATCATCAGCTGCTGGACGAAGTCGTCCACTGGGAGATGTTAGCTTATCTCTTACAATGAAAATAGGTAGATGGATAGATCAATAAAAACATACCGTTAATGTTACTGTTCAGACCCTTGCCCAAAGACAGCTTGGCCCACTTGGTGAATTCCTCAACCGCGCGGTTGGGATTGGCCGGCGGCGTGCTGACGGGAGCAACCCTGGGGGGCGCCACCATGGTCACCGGTTTGGGTTTCGCAGGCGAAGCCGCGGCGGCGACGGGGGCAGGTCCGCTGGCAGCCGCACGAGGTCCGGTGGGCGCGGCAGGAGGAGCCTTGGGCTTCCCGCCGGCACCAACGGTCGTCCACGCGCCCGTGCTGGGAGGCGTGGCGGCGGCGGCAGCGGCGGCGCCGGTGTTGACCGGGGAGGGGGCAGCCACGCGGCTGGCTAGGTCGGCGTACCGCTTTCCGGTCGAAGAGGGCACGTTGGGAGGGCTGGCCGCGGCATTCTGCGCCGCTGCGGAGGCAGCCGCTGCGGCGGCCAGGCGTTGCTTGCGAGTCTCCTCTTCCTTCTGGATCTGCGCCAGCGTCTTCTTGGCCGTGCCGCTGGAGGTGGTGGGCGCCTTGGTGCTGCCCCACACCGAGCCACCAGCCGACGTCGGCGTCGCAGGCGATCCGCCGCTGGCCCAGTTCGCCGTCGAGGGGAGGCCGGGAGCTTGCGCGGCGGCCTGGCTGAGACGTTCCTGTTCTGCGAGCAGTTGCGCGCGACGCGCCGCGGCAGCCAGCTCTTCTTTCTGCGCGGCGCTGCGAGCCTCGGCCTCCTGGATCTCCTTCAGCGAGGGCCCCTTGGGCACCTCATTGGCTTCCTTGGCCCAAGGCGCGATCGAGGTCGTAGGCGCTTCGACGGGAGTCTGGGTCTGGGATCGCGAGTTGGCGGCCAGAGACTCCGCCACGTTCTGTCGGTTGCGCTGCGCCGCCGGCGCGGGAAGCGGCGATGCGGAAGGCGGGGGAGGGAACGGCTGGGGCATGGCACTGTCCTTGGTGGCCCAGGCCGACTCGCCAGACGGCTGGGCCTGGGTCGGCTGCTGCTGCTGTGGCGGCTGCTGCTGTTGCTGCTCCTGTTGTTCCTGCTCCTGCTGTTCCTGCTGCTGTCGCTGGGCCGACGCGGCCTTCTGGACCTGCTGGGACAGGGTGAGAGCCGGCTCGGCGCCCACGGGCCCCTGGTTCGCCTGCAGATGGGCCGACGCATCGATATCGTCCGCCGTGAGGGCGTCCACTTCGTCTTCCGGCGAGAGCCCCGTGGCCGGATGGGTGGGCAAACCCTCCACCGTCCGGAGGCCAAAGTCGCCTTCCTGTGCGCGCAAGGCGTGGAACTGCCGCAGCCGCTCTTCGCGAACCTGATGATCAAACAGGTTGTCCTCGTGCGTGCGGTCGTACTGCTCCTGCTCCTGCTGCAGGCGAGCCCGGTCCTGAAGCATGCTGGCGACCTGCTGGGATTGGAACAGATTGTCAGGCTGCCGCGACGCAAAGGACCCCGGGCTGCCAAAGGCGAACGGATCGGGTCGGCTCACGTTCAACCGGTCCAAGAGGGCGGGCAGTTGATCCTGGCTGCCACCCAATTCATTCCCGAGCATCCCCGGGCCAACGGGGGGCAAAGGGTTGTGCCGCGCCGCACCCGGGGCATCAAAAAAACCAGCGACCCCGTGCGGCGGCTGTTGCGGGGGCTGCTGCGGCGCCGGCGGCTGCTGCTGCTGGGGTGGCCCTTGGATGGGGGAGGGCTGGAACCCGACAGGAGACGCGATGCTGCCGAAGCTAGGCTGGCTGTGGAGGCTATGCGCGCTGGAATGGTGCTGAAGCTGATGGGGGTGGATGGCGTGAGGAACACCGGGGAACTGCATCTGCTTCATCATGGCCTGTTGCTGCGCCAGGTGTTCCTTCTGTCGCGCCATCAGATACTGTTCCTCTTGCTTGCGGCGCTCCAACGCGTTCTGTTGCTCCGCCGTCAACGTCGTCCCGAAGCTGGGGAAACTGCCCGGGAACGGGGGTTGGGCGGTGCCGGTGGTGGCCGTGGCATTGCCCCCCCACGAGGGAGCCTGGTTGGGGTCGGGTCCGTGGGGGATGCCGATCTGAGGGACCAGGAACGGCTCGCGCGAGTTCCCGATGCGCCGCACCAGCTGCGCCAACGGCTCAAACTCGGGGTCTTCCAGCTTCTTGATCTGCAGATCCGGGCTGAAGAACCCGGCCTTGAACCAGTCGTGCATCTCGAGGCCCGTCCAGGGACCCTGGATGTTGCCCTGCGGGTCCCGATAGATCCAGCGCATGCGGTCGGGCATCACCATGGTCCGCTGCTGCGCGGGGGGGACCGACCCGGCCTGGCCAGGGGTTTGACTGGTCGGGGGCACGTCCGGCAGCATGGAGGCCGGGCCCGAACCGACCGCGGACACCGGGGTCTGGGAGGTGGAGGTGGTGGCCGGCGGGTTGACGGATCGCTCGTGCTGCGCGAGATCGTCCAGACCGCCCAGATCGGCGCGGGCGTGGTCGCCTTGCATCTGCTCCTGCATGGCGGAGGGGAAGAGCGAGCCGAGCTTGCTGGAACGGCCAATGCTCCCAGTACCGGAGATGCCCGCGTGGGGACTGAACAGACCGCCACCGCCGCCCAGGGTCGCCAGGCCAGGGGACTGGAGGTCACCCATCGACCCGAAGATGGGGTCGCCGAACCCACCGGCAAAGGCGGACCGGTCTTTGGTCGGGGTGCCCACGGCGCCGCTGCTGGACGGCCATCCCGACGGGTTCCCCAGGGAGAGCCCGCCGAGGCCACCTAGGCCCGAGAAGCCGGGGTTCCCCGCCGCACTCGAGGTCTGGCTGCGGTCAATGGACGGCAGGTCCACGCCCGAGCCCACGCGGCGCATGGGCCCGAAGGCGTGGGACGGGTCCCGGATGCCAGACAAACCGGGATGGCTGGCCTGGATGTCCGACCCGTCGGTCTCCACATCCTCCGCGTCGCCTCGATCGCCCGGGGGGCTCTGGTAGGGGTTGGTGTTGGTCGGACTCGTCGGTTCCTGGCCGGGCAGGCTGGGCGTGGGGTTGCGCGAGTTCTCCTGGCTCTGCATCAGCTCCCGGAAGCCCGGAATGCTCGACGTCATGCCAAAGGCCGAAAAGCCCAAGGGATCCCCCGCGCTCTGGGGGGGAGCCCCCACGTCCTGGGAGCCGCCGAGCGCCGCACTGCCGCTCCGAGGCTCCTCCTCCGGGAAGGGATTGGTCTCGCTCCGTCCGGCACGCGTCTTGATGGCCTCGGCCCACGGCGACTGGGCGCGCTTGTCGCCGGCGTCGCCTTCAACCAGCCGGTCGAGGCTGCTGAGCGAGGGTTTGTCTCGGACGGCGGAGGAGATGTCCTCGGCGCTATCCTTCTGGAAGAGACCCTTCAGACGCGACTCCCCACGAAGACTGCCAAACCCGGCCTTCTTCTCCGTCGTGGGTGATGGCGCGGCGCCGGATCCGAGGGAAAACGCGCCGAACGCGCCCATGGGGGAGAAGCTGGCACTTTGAGAAGCCGACGGGCCCCACGGCGAGGTGGGACCGGCGGAAGGTGCCACGTGCAACGGATTCGTCGAGCTGCGCTTGAGCGACCCGAACGGACTGGGCACATCCGAGGCCCCGTCGCGGCCCGAGTTTTCCTTTTCCTTCTCCTCCCACCGGGCCGTGGACGACGTATCGCGGAAGTCGGTCTTCCGACGGAGGAGCGACGGCGGCGGCGGGGCGGTGTTGGATTCGTCGCGGGTGAAGCGAGAGCCACCGGTGGTGGTGGGGGACATGGGATTGGCACCCGACTCCCCCGTCTCCCGACGGCGAGGCCCTGGTCGAGCGGCATTCGGGGACGCGGTCGCCTGGTTACTCTGGGACTGGGCGTAGGAGATGGACGATTTCCGTCCTCCGGGGGCGGCCGGCCCCGGGGTTTCCTTGGTCGCGTTGGTGGGTGGCGGCTTGAGGGGCGAGTTGACCGAGAGGGTAAACAACTGCATCACTTAGCACGAGTCGAGGGGAGGGGAGGGGCAAGGAGAAAGCGCACCTCTCTCTCTTCGCCGGTCATGCCCATCAGTCCCAACGGCTCCATGTGACCTCCATGATCCCAACACACCTCGGGTCCATTGAGCGTTTCTTTGGGATCTTCTCGCCGGCCCCAGGCGCCGTTGACGGTGGGGGACTCGACGTGCGGGTTCCAGTCGGCGACGAAGTACTCTGAGACGTTCTTACTCAACCCACCCAGCTCTCGCTGGGCTTTGTACAGACTAAGCAGCTGGTCCTTGGAATAACGGGTGTCGGGGGCAGCGCCATTACGCTGGGCACTGGGGGTCATGTGTGGGGGAGTGTAGACGCCCGCCGACGGCGTGGTCGCAGACGGCGGTTGGCTGGTATCCCGGGTGTGAGAAAGGTTCGTAGCAACGGACGGGCGGCGGAAGGTTTGTGTGGCGCCATTCATGCGAGCTCGAGACCTGGACCACCGACCGTCAACCATCAGTATTCACGACGGGGGTTATTGTCGATGAGATCAAGGGGGGAAAGGAAGGACAGATATGACAAGCGATGTTTTTTCAACGACCCATGCCACATCGACATGAGGGGGGTGGATTCGAAGCGTACCAATCTCCACCGGCGGTTCCATCACCTCTCCTCGCGGAGGGGTCCTGGGCGTTGCCAGCGGCGGCCGAAGCAAAACTCGAGGGAAGTGGCGTGGGCATTATGGTGGTCGAGAGATGGCAGGTATGATGAAATCCGGAGCGACCAGCAAAGGAGCTAGAATTTAGGTCAACGTCAGATCACGGGTCCCGTTTGCACCGATTTGGATTCGGAGATGAAAAGAAGAGAATTGCTTGAGATCGATGATTCGAATTCAGGACACGAAGCAACAATTCGACGGAATTCTAGGTTCCAATAGACGAAGGGGGGGGGGAGGAGGGAAGAGGTGTGAAGAAGAGTGACGGTTGTGTGTGAAGGAGGGAAGCACCCACCTATTCTCCGTTTAGGAATTGATCGTGGGGATGCTAAAAGCTTGTAGGCAGAGGAAAGGAATGGGGACGACAAGTATCGAAGTGGATGACGGTCAAGAGGAGATGATTTCGAGAAGAGGAAGAGCCGAGAACGCTAGAGGATCCAGAGTCGAGAAGATCAAGCAGACGATCAGATCGAGAAGAAGAAGAGAGAGAGAGGAGAGAGAGAGACAAAGTCTGGAAAAATGAAATCGGCTTGCGGCGAATTTGGAGGCGGTGGCAGTAAGGCTGGCATGGGACGGTGTTTATCTCCACGTCCGCTGATTCCTTACCTGCAACCTTGCCTCGGTAAGTTACCGTACCCATGTATGACCGCGGTTGGCAGGACCAGCCCTTCCCTCGTGTGTCAGATTACCACCACAATACCATAGACTTACCCCGGCCACACAAAACCCACAACATCTGCAGCTCTTCAAGGGAGCATCTTGCAGTAGTGCAGCAGTTCGATTTCCTCAATCAGGGTCTTTTTGCACCGTGGATGTATCCAGCGGTTCTGATCCTACTACTGGACACGTTAGATCAACTGAATCTGAGAGAAAATATAAAGACCCTTCCCCAGAGCTTCCCCAGAGGGTGCGTGGCTATAAGTGTCTTTCCGATCATGTTGTCTTCCACAGCTATTTGGCCGCAAACGCTTCGTTTGTTTCCAACAGACACCAATCATATTCATAACATCAAGAAAAAAAAAAAAAAGAGTTCTTTCCATATATATTACTTGATCGGTGCTATCTAGTTCTGCTTGGTATTCTCCACCGAATTCAATCCCAGATTCTAGATCCTCTTGGATTGCCATACAGATACACCATGCATGCCACCCCAGCCCCCACAACCATACCTCAGGCATCTCCATTATACAATCCGCGTTTGCTGGTTTGATATCGCAAGAGCCCCAACGTCAATGAATCCATCAGAAGCTTCACAATGATTGCTCCCTTGTCATGCTCCCTTCTCATGTCTATATATCCCGCCGTAGATTCCTCATCATGAACCCAATCTACTTCTCATCCTACTTACCAACCTACAGCTCCCAACTCAACCATCATCCAGTTAAAAACCCCCGCCAGAGAAAGAAGAACAGTGACAGAGAACGGAAAGAAAAAACATCACCATGGGTCTCTTCTGCAAATCCACCCGCAGAAGAACCACCCCCCTTCTCTACAGTTGGTCCCGCCAACGCATATCCCCCCGACCAGACATCAGAGAACCCAACGTGGATACCACTGCAGCCGCTCACGTCTCCTACCGAGGTTCTACGACCTCTCGTCTATTTCCCGGCGTGAGAGTCAGTGCGACGGCACGCGCGGGGCGGCGTGGACAGAGGGAAGAGGGAGAGCCTTCTCGTTACCGCGCTGAAGGCCTAGCGGAGGCCTCTGAAAGTTCTGGCTCTAGTTCCGGTTTGCGCTCGCACACCCGTCCTCCTCGACAACGTCGTCAACAGAATCTCTACGCTATGTCGGGGATGGATGATTGCTGTAGCGGGTGCGATGAGTGTTATGTGCCGCAACGGGGGGTCCATCAGGAGGCTGAGGTTGCCTGCTGCGATGGCTGCTATTCTCCCTCTTTCTCCTCCCCCTGCTGCTACGACTACTGCTCAGGACGTCGCGACGATTGGTGTCCCGACTGTGAGCAAGCTTCCACTCACGATCGTCACGGGAGTCGACTAGATCGGTGTTGTAGTGCGGGGGCGGGCTGTCCCGTGGATGCTTGCGCCTACGAGGGCGGACTAGAGTGTGCGGGTGGCTGTGATTGTTCGGCGTGCTGACTGATGTTCAGATATGACATTTGTGCTGGTAACGGATTAGAAGAGGTTGGCGTTTGGTTATTTGCAATCAGTGCTTGTGGTGGTTGCTTTCCTTGTTATATTAGACTTGTAGATGGGAATCAAAATTGTTGTAGCTTGACAGGGACAGCCTGTTGCGTCATAATGATCTACCCCTGATAGTTCACCCGTTGGGGACCGAGGTTGGCGGCGTCTTAGTGCTGGCATTGATCTGAATCAAATGGTTGGTTGTCTTGAAGATGACAAAGCTGCATATACCATATCGCAAAACAATAGAAAGAACAGAATAGAATGATAGAGAAATCATATAAGAGAAAGATGATAAATCTACTTGTGATGATTACATTATGAAGCCGTCCATCCTCGGTTATCGATAAACGGTCCAGATCTCCCCGCAACAGAAACAAAAACACGTTCACTTCACGACCTCCGTTTGTCTTGATATTCACTTCTGAAACATTACTCCACATCAACAGAGAACATATTGAAGAAACCCACAAAGAAACAGACGAATCAAAATGTCTAAAACGATCTTCCTCCAGAAAACAGACGGCAAACCCGGCCAAGTCTACTACCCACTCTCCCTGCAAACCCTCCCCCAGCCAACCCCCCAGGGCAACGAACTGCTCATCCGCATGACCGCCGCCGCCCTCAACCACCGCGATGTCTTCCTGCGCCAACACCTCTACCCAGGCATCACATTCGACGTCCCCATGGGCTCCGATGGCGTCGGCACCGTCGTCGGCGCCGGGCCCAACGTCTCCAACCCCCAGCGCTGGCACGGCAAGCGCGTGATCATCAGCCCGGGCGTCGGATGGCGCGACTCGCCCGAGGGACCCGAGGACCCCCGCGGCTACCGCATCCTGGGCGGCACCAAGCTCTACAACAAGGGCACTCTCCAGGATTATCTCGTCGTCGAGGAGACCGAGGTCGAGGAGGCCCCGGCGCATCTGTCGGATGCCGAGGCCGCGGCGCTCCCCCTGACGGGGTTGACTGGGTGGAGGGCGCTCGTCGTCAAGGCTGGTGAGCGGAACTCGGGTAAGGGCGCTGCTGTCCTTCTGACGGGTATCGGGGGCGGTGTGGCACTGATGGTGCTGCGCTTTGCGGTCGCGCGCGGCGCGGATGTCTATGTGACGAGCTCGAGCGAGGAGAAGATCCGCAAGGCGGTTGCGTTGGGTGCGCGTGGCGGCGTCAGCTATAAGGAGAAGGGCTGGGAGAAGAAGTTGTTGGGCATGCTGCCGCAGGGAAAGAAGAATTTTGATGCGGTGATTGATGGCGCGGGTGGAGATGCCGTGGAGAAGTCGGTCAAGTTGTTAAAGGTTAGTATATTCCGATCGATACTCTTATTTTGGGAGAGGACGAAGAAGAAGGAAGAAAGAAAGAGATAGGCTAATTACACCAGGCCGGTGGCGTCCTCTCCGTCTACGGCATGACCGTCTCGCCCAAAATGCCCTTCCTGATGCAGGCCGTCTTGAAGAATATCGACGTGCGCGGCTCGACCATGGGCTCGCGCAAGGAGTTCAAGGAGATGATCGAGTTTGTGCGCGCCCACAAGATCCACCCGGTCGTCGATCGCGTGGTGCGGTCTGATCTCAGCGACATTGCGGGCCTCGATGGCCTGTTCCAGGATATGAAGGACGGCAAGCAGTTTGGGAAGTTGGTGATGGAGTTTGGCAAGTCGCCGGCTAGTAAGCTTTGATTTGTATATGATTCTTGGTTTGTTTTATGTGCGAGATAGATTATCATGGAGGAGTGATGCTGGTCATGTGAAGTGTTTAGGTCTTGATGATCTAATATGGTCCTACTCAGGTTTGAATTTCATGGAACGAGTCGGTTGATGGGAATCTCCATGATGATATGCGAAGTAACTTTACTAGACAAGAGCTACCAGCACCACAACACTCAGGACTATAGACCCAAACCCCATTCCCAACTAGATCAACATGTTGACCCATTCGAAGCGAAGTACCGTAACAGCCTGAATCAAAAGAAAGAAAGAACAAAACCCGATGTTTCTCTCTTCCTGAGTAGCCCCTTCCACAGTAACCCACCTACGGATATCACCCATCCTCTCGGCCCTCCCCAACCCCAAGATGCCAATGTCTCTTAGCGTACAGCATTACCCTGCAGTCCCATAGCAACCATTCATCGGCCGGTAGAACTTATCCCAATTTCCTCTCAAGCCAACCATGGCCAATATCGTGCAGCTCTACGGACCGGGAATGTCTTTCTACCGCTCCCCATCTCCAGATAAAGCAGCAGCAGCAAAGCCATCCAACTCCGCGCTCCAGGTATGTGTCATTATTCAACAAGCATGAACCGCAGTCTTCACCCAATAATACCAACTAAACGTTACAGACCTACAGTGCCAGCCTCGACGCCCTCCACACCAGCAACCAGAACCTAGAGCACAAGATGTTCAAGATCCGCACAGGGACCCTACGCCTCAGCCTAGACCTGATCCAGCTCAAGCAGCGCATGCATGCCCTGCCCAACGACATGCTTGTCACATGGCAGGCGAATGTCCTCACCCGCCTCATTGAAGTCATCTACGAGCGGAAGCGCTGGAAGCTTCCCGGGGCTATCACCGTCGGAGACCGCGAGCATTTAGCGCGGGAGGACCTCAACCGGGTGTATAGCGTTGCGGCGAGGAAGGTGCGCAAGGAGGTGCTGAAGCTGTTTGGGCTGTCGGGGGAGTATCTCCAGGCGTTGCAGAAGTATGATGAGGTGTGTTTCAATGTCAATCATTGTGGATGAGTGGCAGTAGGGGGGTTGTGCTGACTGGTGTGTAGGTGGTGCAGTTTCGCAGTGAGAGTCCGTTTCGGACGGAGTGTGCGTTTGCGGTGTGGATGGTGTCGGAGAAGGAGAACCATAGCAATCTTTGTCGGTTCTGGGGGAGGCTGTATCCGCTTTGTTATGGGCGGACGGTGGAGGAGAGTGCGGTTGTTTTTTGATGACTTGGTTTGATCAGTTGTGTCTATCTGATGTCTATGACTTTGTTCTGTGGGATCTTGCTGGGATCAGCTTTCTCAGTGCAGACTCTGTTAGGGCTATGAGATAATATCATGCTGCTATTGTTAGTGTTTGTATCATGGGATTCTGGTTATCATAATGAGACTGTACAACTGATTGTCAAACACATATAACCAAAGGATAGGGCTCGATGTTAAGTAAAACATGTTTAACTTGACTGAGCCACCTAAACCAGTGATATCTACTAGTGACATTCCACACCTTTACTCTATCACTTCAATGAAGCAATCCCCAACAGTTTCATTACATAGTATAACAATCACTACAGCTTATTCCACATCATAGGAACACTACGCAATGTCCAACTATGTAAACTTTGAAACTGTTGTATAAGTAGCCCGCTTCTGCCAATTCCCTTTCTCCTTTCTCCTTATCGTACATTAGACAGGTCTACTTACAAAGAAAAAAAAAGCCATGATATCTCGGCCACTACGCCAAATTATTGAATTGATATGTTGATCAGGCTTGGTATGACTGATGTCCCGACATGATATCTTTGGTTGAGCGGTAATTACATCCATTTCATAAATAATGAACGTTGACAACAAACCATCATCTATCCTCTATATAATGACACTACATTCTCTACGATCGATTTGGCATGCTATCTTGGTAAGCTCCATATATGACCAGGTACAATAAGAAGAACCTGGCTAACCACAGCACAGCTATTGCAGATGGCAACCACTGAAGCCAAATATCGCGTCGGTACCTTAATCAGACTTGATATGGCTGATATCTCAGCGTCAGACGCGTGTCTAGCAACTTATCTTGTGACATCAATAGTCTCAAAGCTCTACTATTCGCGGATCAGTGTTTTTGGTCTAATGGTCGAGAACAGCCGTCCTGACAACTGATACTCAGCAGAGCCTGCCCAAACCACTGCCAACAGGCTGACAACCAATGTCTCTCACTGTCAAAGTTTGAAGTAGTTGGCCACACCCGCCGTCGACCTTCGGACCAGTTCTCGGAATCGTCTCTGTTTTTGTGAACCGTAGGATTGCCGGTGACTTCTCGTGTGCCAATTTGCCAAGGTCTGTGTTCTAGATGATCTGGAAAGGCGAAGATGCCCTGTGATAAAATTAGGGTTTGTCGCCGTTTTAAAAAAGAAGCAGACCATATGGCAAGAAATGGAAGGACACCAGTACTGATATCGTTGATTATGAATAAAGTTTCACGACAAATCCTAGAAGGCAGGTGCGTGGTACTTTTCCTTTGGTCGGATTCGACTAATAAACTGCGGTATAGGTGGAGGATTGGCACCGGGGCCTCGCCGAAGAGGTCTTTGGGGCGGCGGGAGGCCCGGGCCTCGGCCGCGGGTGCGGGGGTTGAGGGGGCTGCCCGGGAGCGGTCCCCTTCCCCTGTGTCCCCGCCGAGCCGGTGACCCCCCGGCTTTCGGCATTCCGCCGGTTTTTCGGCGCCCTGATGTCGCCTTTCAGGTAGGTTTCTCATGAAGGGTGCGGTGATTTTGACACTAATCTTTGAAATAGGCGCTGAGATTGTGTGTGGGGGCTGCGGTTGTTTTGTTCTTTGCTCTGTGCGAAGCATGTTAATCTAGGGTCCAGCCTTAGGCCCCACGACAGCAAAGACCCCCGCGGCACACTTGGTGGATGGATGAAAATCAAAGTCTCTCAGATTAGGAACTGGGTGCTGTTTGTCATGACCTGTTCCCATTGTTTACTTCAAGGGATTACTAGTCTCTCTGAGTCCGACTGATCTCTTCGATATCACTGACCCCTGTCTCTACATCTCTCGTTCTTCTTTGCATTCTCTTTCATATTATGAATACCTGGACGGCGAAAGCAAAGAGGTTTCTCTCCCTCTGCAAGTCCAAAGGAGGGCTAAGGGCATCCTTCATGAAATTCTTCACCTTGAGCCCATTGGGGCTGTACATCAGGTTTGAGCCCAGCTTCCGTAACTCCAAAGTGCAGTCAAACTACAGAGCACAGCTGCTCAAAGACTATGACAGTCTGGATAAGCATGAATATTTCCGGTGCCCTATCTGGGGTGTTATTCAGGCCCGGAAATTGTCACCGCATCACACCTCTTTGCATATAAACATGGACAAGCTTCTATGGATGCCACCTTACGGGCCCCTTTTTTTATGACGACGCAGGCCAGCTCCTCAACCCTGGTCGGCTTTTTCTTATTCGCATAGCGAATCTCCCGTTTATCCTTTATTAAGAATACCGAAGTGACTGTTGAATTTAATCTAAAAAACTGCCTGCCTATATTGAGTGTGGACGGATACACTACAGACATTCCCGGCTTTAATGATCTTGTCGACCATGAACGGCTTGAAAAGCTTCTCCAGACACCATATTATAAGATATTGGGGTCAAATACAACGGCCAGGCAAAACCATACCAAGACTACAGACAAGCAATTTCCTGCACAGAGCCGGTAGTGTTGTCCACTCAGAGTGATGTTCCATGACGGGGCAAATGTCTCCTGGGACTAGGTACCAAACTGTCAAGTCCCTTGACAAGCGCAAAAATGCAAGGCAGCAGCTGCGCGATAACGTGGAATGGGTTTTTTCTTCGAAGTGTTTAATCATCCACCAAAGTCCGCGGTGACGTCTTGAAGCTGAGGATAATCCTTTCCAGTGATATTCCCTCCACCTCCCGTGAAAGCAGAACAATGCCGTAGGATGATGCTGTGAATACCGATAGTTTCATGGCCCTACCATGCATCGATCGGTGTTGCTGGTCTAGTGGTCGAGAACAGCTGTCCTGGCAGCTGATACTCTGGAGAGATAAATTAGCTTTCATTTTTGCAAGACCTCATCGAATACCCCGGCCTCCCCTCGTGATGTCCTCAGCATGGGGGCTATAGTGTTCGCGCTGGTTGGAAAAGTGGTCCAAAAATCTACTTGTAAGCCAGTTTCTTTGAGTGCTATATCATGTCGATGGGTGATCTCCATTCTTGAAAATTCTCCGGGTGTGGATGGCGGTGTTGGAGCTCTGCTGCTGGTCAATACAGTATCTAGTTAGTCCATGGTCAAGGGGCTTGGTCCTGAGATTCCGATGACCAACGGAAAATATGGCGCATTGGGACTTTGATGCTCGCCGGAATGGCTTCTTCTGACATGTCATATGTGACTATTACCTTTACGAGTGCAACGAATGCTCGCGAGCATTGCTGGTGTATGAATATAGTTCCAATGGCATGAATATATATCGAGATGTGTACATAACTGATGATTACATTCTACGATTGATACCTGGAGATCAATCTGGTGGTCGCACCCATCATACTCCGTGAACACGTTATTCTGGATCTATTCAACATGTTAATTTTTTGTTGTTGTTTGGATTGGCTTAGGGCATGATCAGGCCTTGCTTCAGTGGATAACTGGGCCACTCTTTGATACAGGGTTCATTGGTCATTGTTGCTTCCTCTTTTGCCTGGTTCAGCCACCCCCAACTAGTCGTCCTGGCTAGTATCATAACAAAATATTACCCAGTCACATCCGACTTAGCTGCGCTGTCTGCTACCGTAGATAGATCTCAGCATTGGTGATCAGCCTGGTTGATCTGAGTTGAACAGTCCATCACTTATAGATCCTGAAGTTCAACCATGGACAACTCTCGGAGGGTCGGACCTCTAGGTATACAGCTCTTAGGGTTAATATATCAGGCGCTTACCCACCCGCTGTACTCGCAGGGGCTCTGCTAGGTTCTTTAATGAATATAAACAAAGATTCAGGGGCTGTGAGGGGTCGTCTTATTCGTACACTAATTATGCTGATAACATAACAAAGAAGAGCTTACTTTCAATTATATTGGCCATTCTTGCCCTCCTCATGCTCTTCGTCTCCCTTCTTTTCGTCCTATCTTCATTATTTTCTCCTTATACCCTCCTTCGCATTTTTTCTATCGCAAACTTTCTTCACAATGGCTGCCTGTCCCCAAAACATTGGCATTAAGGCCATCGAAATCTACTTTCCCAGCCAGGTTCGTTACCCCATCACTGATCATGGGAAACCGATTGGCTACCTTAGACAGTTTGGTCAGAATACGTGAGAACACTGGAACAGCTTTGTCATATTGGTAAAAACGTAAGAGAATACTAACGGTCTTGATTTCTGCAGTATGTTGAGCAGAGCGAACTCGAAAAGTTTGACGGCGCCAGCACTGGCAAATACACCATTGGCCTGGGCCAGACCAAGATGTCCTTCTGCGACGACCGCGAAGGTAAGAATACCCCCCATTGCACTTGATGGCGATAGCCGGCGAATTGTATTTTATAGATATCTACTCATTTGCGTTGACCGTGACTTCGAACCTCCTCAAAAAGTACAACATCCATACAAACTCCATCGGTCGCCTCGAGGTCGGCACTGAAACAATTCTGGACAAGTCCAAGTCTGTCAAGTCGATCCTCATGCAGCTCTTCGGTGACAACACCAACGTTGAGGGTGTCGATACCTTGAACGCTTGCTACGGTGGCACCAATGCCTTGCTGAACAGCGTCAACTGGATCGAGTCTTCGGCCTGGGACGGCCGCGACGCCATTGTCGTTGCCGGTGACATTGCTCTCTATGCCAAGGGTAACGCCCGCCCTACCGGCGGTGCTGGTGCCGTCGCGATGCTGGTCGGCCCGAACGCTCCCTTGGTTGTCGAGCCTGGACTGCGCGGCACCTACATGCAGCACACGTATGACTTCTACAAGCCCGACTTGACCAGCGAGTACCCTTACCTTGACGGCCACTACTCTCTTACCTGCTACACCAAGGCTCTCGACGCCTCTTACCGCGAGTACGCCAAGCGCGAAGCCAAGCAGGCTTTGAACATGGCCAACGGTCACTCGGGGGCCTCTGACAAGACCTCTCTGGACCGCTTTGACTACCTTGCTTTTCACACTCCGACTTGCAAGCTTGTGCAGAAGTGCTATGCTCGTCTCATCTACCATGATTTCCTTGCCAACCCCAACGCGCCCGCCTTTGCGGAAGTTGCTCCCGAGCTCCGCGACATGTGCTATGAGAAGTCACTCACCGACAAGGCTATTGAGAAGACCTTCATGGGTCTCACCCAGAAGCGATTCCAGGAGTGCGTCAGCCCCTCCCTCCAGGTGGCCACCATGTGCGGTAACATGTACTGCGCTAGTGTCTGGGGCGGTCTCGCCTCCCTTATGTGCTTTGTGGCCAGCAAAGATCTGGAGAATAAGCGTATCGGCCTCTTCAGCTACGGTTCCGGTGTCGCATCCACATTCATGTCCTTCCGTGTTAACGGTAGTGTCGAGCCTATTGCCAAGGTCCTTGACATCGCTGCCCGCCTGGAGGCCCGCCGCGCCGTCCCTCCCGAGACCTACGATCAGATGTGCGACCTTCGCAAGCAGGCCCATCTCCAGAAGGACTTCATCCCTGAGGGTGAAGTTTCCACCATCATTCGTGACACCTACTACCTGACAAAGGTTGACGACATGTTCAGGCGCGAGTACGCCGTTCAGCAATAAGAGAACACAACCAATCCACTTACATGACTGGCGATGCACGAGTTATTTTATGAAAAAAGGGATGGAAACGCACTTACTTGATACACAATTGGAGTTTCATGGAGAAAAGCTCAGCCTGGATCTAGTGTAAATATTTGGACAATCGGACGTCAGTCGTTCATCGCTGGATCAAACAAAGGATGCAAGTCGCTAAGGAGGCTTTGATCGCTAGCGTTCTTTGGATCGGCACGAAGCATATCAAGTACATTTTGTTTTGTGCCTCCAGCTGTAGGACCTGAGTTGTTGTGGATATCGGCCGGCTAAGCGGTCTAAAAGTCCCATAACTCTCCTGCCCGACACTAGATATTACTATTGCTGAAGCACCATTGCCCCAAAACTGAAAAATGAAAGAAAGGGGTTCCGCTGAAATTGTCTGTTATCTTTTAGTTGCTCCAAGACCTTATAATTAGGATGGTCATATAATATAGATGCAAGAATTGGAGAAGATTCGGTAGGATACCAGTGGACCTGCTATATATATTAGCGTGGGTAACCCATGAGATCCACTGAATATATTAACTCTGTTAACTCTGTGTACTAATGAGCGAGAATAAAGCATTTACGGTCTCTGAAGCAAACATAATCTATGCCTTATCAATTTCAGAGAGCGATGCAATTTTTACAACAGCTTTCTAAACCCAGTACATGCCATATGTCATTCACCACCATATGTCAAAGCCAACATGACAGAGAGAGACAGCCCGCGTCTGACGTCATGTTCACATTCGTCTGGCTATCACTATCCACAGTTATATTTCTCGGTTTTAATTTCGTTCTTGTCTCCTTTTCTCTTTCAGTTTAGCTAAACCCGTTGCTTTTATGTATATCGCGATTGTTACTGTTGTTGATCACGTGCAGAAGAAGCGGTTCGCTTGCTTGCCGGCTAATGGCGCCATAACATTGGAGACTTGCGACCTCGAAGAACGATTTAGAACAGATTTTCGTCTTATTTAGTTTGATTTACATCATGATAGTATATGTCGCTCAAAGGCACTAGAAGATAATACCGATACCCAAGAGATGATCGACGAGCGACACGCAGCAAAAGCCCAGATCGACCCGATGCACAGCATCGTTGCATACGACACCAGAGAACTATCCCACAACTCAATCAAGCCCCTGTTGATGATAGATGACACAACGACGTTGATCCGTTCGTATCTGCAGCGCAGCAGCAGCAGCAGCAGCAGCACAAGTAAAGCTGAACGATCGGCACGGTGACGCGGAGCCGGTTCAACTATACTATACCTAGATAGTGACTAGCGACGACGATCGAACAATGCCCCTTCCGCCTCCCTCCCAGCTCCCCCGTCACGATGACTGGATTTCGGGAACGAAGCAAGAGATTATTGGCGAGGGAGGCGGAAAGGGGGCGGAGAAGGTTGCCGTGTTCTGTGTCCTTGATCGATTGGGCAGGGGGCTTGATATGGTGAGACAGTTGTGGTTTTCGATACATTGCTTGATTGCGGCGGCGTGGCCCCAGGGTTGGGTTTAATTTAGCGTGAGCTGTCTTGGATTGATTTTCTGGGGGCGATCATGAGCGGAGTCGGTTGGTTATCTAACGGTCTTTACTTCATTATCGCGAAAGACATGGATCTATAACTAGTACCTTTGCTAGGACCCAATGTACGATATACGCAGTGGTATCTCAATATCTCAGCATGTGAGTCGACCAGAAAGTACCAAACCAACACACCAAAAAAATAAACAACCAGGATGCGTCCAGGATGAACGAAACGGCGACATGGCTCCATCAGCGATAGTAAACTGATCGACAACCGCCCAATCTCCCAATCCCATCCCCCTCCCCCAGCCTCCCAAAACGTGCCGATCAGAACGGGGCACAAGTGGGGGTGTAGCACCTACTACGTCGTAGTTAATATGGAATCTGGAAGTATATCGTCTTCGCACTAATAGAGTCATGGTTTCGAGCGCACATGTCAGTACCTCTGTGCCTTCATGAAGTACTCCAAATGGGGCAGACGCCCTGGTATTATCGTGGGGGAGGGATCACATCCTTCCTGCGGGCCGTATGTTTTTCGTGCATCGCCTGCCTATCTTTCTTCCTGCCCTGCTTTCTCTGTGCATACGGTGTGGTGCGATGCGATGCGATGCGCTGCGCTGTAACAGAGGCAGGTAGGCAGGTAGACAATGCACAAGTCACAAAATCTGCTCCGGAGTAATCTCACATGGTCACGTTCAAGATTTAAGATTGCGTCCTGTGGTTGGAGGGCGTTGAGACCCTGCGAGGGTTCATTTGATTAATTTTATTCCTCATTATTTATTGACTAATTAAAATTTATTGACTTTTTCGCGTGTTCTCATTCGAAATCTAGATGTTAATGAAACTTCTATCGAATCCCTTGTGCGGACGCGATATGCAAGGGTTAGCTTAATCTCAACCGATTAATTGCCTCGAGCGTTAGGCTAGATAGGCAGCAAGGTTTATCTCATTCATTGCTCAACACACAGTCCTGACTTTACTACGTAGTAAACAACAAAACACTCTCAATTGCAAGATCAATAATCAAAACAAAGGCAATGAGAGGAACCTCGGTAGACTTCCAGGCGAACCGCAGAACAGATGCACAAAAGTAGGTACCCGGACCTGCTCCATCGCATGCGATGTACAGGATGTACTGTACTCCGTCTGCCCTCCGCACGTCCCGGAGAATTGGCCTTCTCGTCTCGGAATCCCCCTGCCGGTTAATCAAGTTCTGGCTGCCTGTCTACCTAGCCCAGGCTAACCTTCGGAACGAGCGACTCCGGTAGATAGCTAGCTCATGCCTGGTTTCATTTATGCTTGCCGCTGAAAAACGTGGTCCCTGCCATAGGAGTAGTTACCTACATTGTTAACTACTACCTCGCCAACCCCACTCCACTACCCACACGTGGGTATACCATCATACCATCATACCATCGATCAATCTACGATCATGAATTTAAGTAATAGATCAATATGAACAAAATCTATACCCACCGCGGAATTCCTCCGAGCGGCTCGTCACGGAGCAAAATCAGAATCATGGTAATCGACCCGAATCCAGCTGGCTCCTCCGTGGTCTAAACCGGATCGAGTAGCCGATACCTTCGGGAATGATCACTCATGGGATCCATCCAATTCTTCCACGGTCTCCATCGACATAACCCACTTCGCTAACTAACTTCCCCTAGTGCTGGACCGGGGGTTAGAGGTTAATGGTCTGAACTAGACTGGAATGCGCTTAATGGGCATTCTTACCCGGGCGTCGGGCGAGGAAGCGAAAAAAAAACCAAGGTGGCGAATTGGTTTTTAGGGCCCACGGGGTCACGGGTGTCGGGTAGATTTCCCTCCCGAGCATTCGCCGATCTGATGCTATTCTATAGTACAATCTTTCTATGGCACTAGCTGGATGGTGAACTAATAGTAATTCCTATAAAAACAGGAGAAAAGGGGGAGAAAAGGGAGAAAAGAAAGGAGGTCAATAATCATCATTAATTATTGAAGGAATCCAAACTCAACCCTGCCCAATTGAGATAAAAACGTGGTACAACTGGGTACAGTCCAGGAGGTCAATCCGGCTCAGGACAAACGGCCGAGCTTCCATAACCAAGCTCGAAACCATCGGGCGATGCCAGCCGAATCGGACGGAGGCCTAGCAGTCTGTCTATGAACTCCGCCACCATTAGTATATACTACGTATTGACTACGTTATTCTTACTCTGAAGAGGCTAGAAGATTTGCTGATCTTGGTGAACGATCGGTTGCATTTCGTCTACGGAGCACAGAGAAGATCTAGTATCGACGGAGTACTCCGGACTATGGAAACTACCTAATATAGTGTACCTCGGCCTACCATCGGCCTTGAACGTACGGAGCACTTCTTGACTCGGTGTAAAGAAATAGACACGAACGAAAATAATAATAATGTCAGTCATAGTTCTACCCAAACTATACACCTGGGAATACAACCCATAATCCAGTGTTGGAGCATGGAAGCTGAAGAGTGGGGTATCGCTGTTCCTTCGCTCTCCCTTGATTCGGGCATAGGTTGATCATTGGTCCCTGCCGATGAGTATCCTCCATGATGGAGACGGTGGACTCTGGACTCTAGTTCTACTCGGTAGTATCCATCCCGCAAAGAAGACCAGATTACCTAACTGCTGCGAGGGAGGGTGATCTGATCCTATCCTGTCCTGTCGCTCCCGCAAGGATCAGCGCCCTGCTTTACCTTTTTCTTCGATGTTGGATCCTTGTTGTGTTTTCTTTATATTGTTTTGTTTGTATCGTTTTTCATCTGTCATCATGACCACATAGCAATCATCAACCATTCCATGAACAATAGAGAGAGCAAGAAAGTGGCAAGTGTTTGCTGAATGACTTCATCAGTACGTATAGTAGGTGGAATGATGTCTAGCCCTACTATCACCACTCTCGTATGTTCCCTGTGCCACCGCATCATAGTCTCACCGGCCTCCTCCTATCCCTGCTCCCAAACCGTGGGTTGCATGATTTAAAAATAAACAATGCGGGCAAAACACACATACACAACAGACGAGGCTGCCACTCCATGACTAGCTCGTGTTGGGAAAATAAACAAAAAAAAAGGTGTGGTGACAGTGCAGAGTGACCCTATGTCTACTACCACCTGACGGGAACCCCCAGGTTACTGTAGGCCCGGCAATGCATCTCATTGTATTGCGACGAATCACAGGCGCGTGCCCCCCTCCTCCTCCCTCTGACTGGATGGATGGATGGATTCAACAAGTCCAAAAAAATCTTCTCGACGATGGGTTTTCGAAGACGAGTGCAGTTGCCAGTGAGAGAGAGGGGTTGCTCTCCACCCCTGTACCTGGTTCTGGCCAATGAGGGCTGGATGACCTTGCATACTATGTAGCCAATGCTGGACCGGCTATCTTTAGTAAATGTTAGATCGCCCGCTATGTAGGTCTAGGACGTAGGTACATACTAGGTGGGTAGGATGGAGTGATGTGCCATTGTAAAGTCTTCATAGTCTGATCTCTCTAGTTTATCCCCCGTTACCACGGACAAGGGCACAGCAGTAGTTAGTCGCTACTCAACTCCAACTGCCGAATATCATTTACTGCAACTACTACATCCTTACCTCGCCCAAGCAAGGTAGGCCCCAAAGCGAGGGGGCCATATCAGCCGAGGTAGATGATTGGACCCATCCCTGGAGTGTACATGGCCGGAAAGAAGTCCACCGGTCGATACAGAGGTCACCTGTTGGTTGGATGGATTCGACCGTGAGCTCTTCCCGAGGCCCAGCACAGCGCACCGCAGTGCGGAGTGCATCTTGTTCTGTGGCCGGTTGGAGCGGACGAGACGCCGACGCTCGTGTTGGGATCGTATTTGGGCGGCGTCCAGCATAAAGAGAGAATAAACTTCGTTGCTAACTCGGCTGTTTTTGCCTGAGATTGAGGGCAGAGATAGGCTTGATCCTTTTGTTTTTCTGCTTTTGCTTGTGTTTTGATTTTATTTTATTTTATTTTTTCTGGGTTGATTTTATCTATATTGTAGAGAGTATATTTTATATAATTTTTTGTCTACGGAGTACGCCGTACATTCCAATGGGAAATATATACGCCAGAAAGTGGATAATGGAGTGGAATACCCAGTCCCCACCGTCGCTCTTCCAAGCCAAGATGCGGTTGTGGTTTCCTTAGATCGCCGTGGGTCGAAGGTTGTCTTCTGTCAATCAGTCAGTCAGTTGAAGCTAGAGGTTATCCACCATCCACCATCCATCCCTGTCGTGTGGTCTCTAGAAAAGCGAAAGGGGAAACCGTTGCTGGTCGGGCCAGGGTTTTCTGTTGACAGCCAGTATGATGTATCAACGTCCGACCGCTGAAAAAGACGCCACGGAGGATCCCAAGTTCCAAAGCGACCTTCTGGAATTCCGTCCCAACCAGTAGAGTCAAGCTCAGGCCTCATTCACAACACGAGATGGGTGGAACTGCTGAAGTGGGAGGCTGGAGACTGAGCTTACTTTATTTTTTCTCCATGTTAGTCCGGAGCAGACTCTCAATGGGGTTAAGGGCTGAGGGGACAAAGGAGGTCGCAGAAGTTTCTTCCTCAGAATTCCAAAAATAAGAGTCAGGCAGACGTGATAAGGGCCTGAAGGGGAATGGTGTCGGCCAGGTTTGGGAACAAGAAGTGGAGACCATCACAAAAGAAAATCACAAGGGAAAAAAAGTGATCAAAATATGGACAGAATTATGGGATTATCATATCATAACTTGGTAATTATTAATTTAGGTCTATCTAGGATTGGAGCTTGATATCCTGTTATGTCACGGGGTTGACAGGCTTTTTCTTCTTTCTGTTTTCCCGTTTTATCTACTGTTCATCATGTTAGATGTTGTATTCCCGTTCATCCGGCCTCAGGCTCCAGCAGTCAGCTCAACTGGCCGGCAGCTCGGGCCAGCGCTAGAACGGCACCTATGATCCGGACTGACAGTCGGTCCTTGGAGGTCCTTCGCTTCCCCACTAGTCATGCAAGTAGTCAGACTCCAAGCAGGGCTACTGTTCCTTGAATATGCTACGGTACTCCGTCCCTCCTCGGTGCTGTGCCTCCGGCCGACCCCTCTGTCATCCATCCCAAAGTCTGGAGTTAGGACCCATTTACAATCCGATTGGTGCTGAACCCCGTGGGTCGAAGCGAATCATGCACCGTGGCTGCGGCATGGATGGAAAAAGAAAAGAAAGGGAAAAAAAAAAGAGACCTGCACCTTTTGGGTAGAATCCCTGGGGAGGGTGGAGGGAAGAGAGGCTGTGCAATGGTTTTCTTTTATTTTTATTTGCTGATTTTTTTTTTTACCCATGCTACCGCAAGTACATTCTTGTCCTGGTCCGGGGTGTGAACATATTCCGAAGTGACATGGAACGGACCTTCGTCAAGCACGAGTCCCCTAATCGGGTAATACTCTGTCAACTGGGCTCAGCTACTGTGGTAAGGAGGTTGGTCTGGTCATGGTCCGTGGACATAAATATGTGTCTAAACTCTCTGTTGATGAGGATTATAATTAGTATGTCTATTGTCGTTGTTATTATTATCCTGTGGATGCTGGCGTACGGATAGGGGATAGGACTCTGCCTATTTGGCTATAGTGTCCGTCTCCTGCACAAGTCACCTGCTCAGTTTGAGGACCAGACCGTGAAAGATGGAGGTTCTAGGAAGGAAAAGAACCAAATGGAAGAGAGAGAGAGAGCCAAAAAAGCCATGAAAAGGACTGAATTGACCAAGGTGGTTGATAAGACCAAAATAGCCCATCCACGGCTACTTTCCATTGGACAGGATTATTTTTACCGCAACCACAAGTCATCCAGGCGACCAGCAGATCATTCCACTGGTTGAGTGGGAGAAGGTTCATGTCATGTCAAACCACTCCTCTCTCTCTCTCTCTGGCACTCTGCAGCCTTGATTTTCTATTTGATTCTTTCCATGCGAGGTTCCACCCAGTTCAAGCGGCGTCGACCGCCCAAATGATGTCTGCTTCAATCTTTGCTTCCAGACTGTCATCTGTCCTAATCCCACTTGGGTTTAGCCGGTGGATGGAAATAACCCATTCCCTTAGTGGTGGCCATTATATTCCCTCTGTTTTCTTCTATCTTTGATTTTTATTTTTACAGGAGTGATGCTATGATTTCAATGTTTGGTTCTCTCCATAGTCAAAACAACCGATCGCTCCTAAGTAATCCCTCCACTTTTTTTTTATCTTGCCTCCCATGGTTTTATCTGAGGAAATATATTTTCCCCACCCTCCATCTTGATCCCTAAACTACGGTGAAGTGTTGACAGAAAATAAACGAGGCCAACAAGGAGACTAAGACGAAGATCACCTAGTGACTTGACTCGGCTTGAAAGAAGAAATGAAAATAGAAAAAAAAAAAAAAAAGTTCATAATTAATAATAATGAAAAAAAGGTTCCAAGGACAGGTCAGTAACGGTTGAGATGTGGAGGATGACCATCAACAAGCGGATCAATCGAAGCACCAACCAGCCATTGTTCCTCCAGAAGGGCTCCATCACGGTAGGTCGGCCCATCATCTGTCAGTGTCTGGAAATCGGGGGAACTGGGATCGATTGGTCGAAGCGCATAGATGATAAAACTCGAATCTTCCAATCCTACCAATACCAAATATTCAATACAGATAGAAACAGCAAATAGTGTGTACTCCTTATGTACTCCGTATGTCAAGGTATCATCTGCCACGGAGATATCTTTCAGCCAGGTACTCCGTACCTCCTCAGGTCTCTACCTGATGGCAATAGTAGATCCTGTGTAATGTGCATAAACATGTTCCTTTTTCCCATCCGTATTGAACGGACCACAGGAGAAAATGAACTAACCTCTTCCTACCGACGGAGTACTTACTCCCTGAAGCAGACTCGATTCATGCCTCTCTGGTATCCCCGCCACACTAGGCCCGACATCTCCTGGGCCTTAGTGCTGAGAGAGTATTAAATAATAAATAATAATCGGAATTATAATAATGAGAATAATATATCTCTCGTCAGAGACTCTTGGGTACTTTTTCTTTTTATTTTTCTTCTTATATCTTTTCCTTTTTTTTTTTTTATTATTATTATTTTGGTTCCCTCAATTCCTCCATTTCTTTTTTTAAATCCTTCTCTGTTCCCGACCAACGTGATCACCACGCCTTACTCCTCCGTCTACTACTTCTACTTCACTCACGTCTACTTCTGCTCTCCCCTCCCCCTCCTCTCCCCTCCTCTTTCCCCTCCTCTGATCTGACACCTCGTTTGGTATGGCAACTTAATCATTCAATAATTTCCCCCCTCTTTCCATTTTTTTCTCTTCTACCATACACTCGCTCATCTGACGTTCGGCCTCACACTCGCTTTGTCTTGGCTTTGACGGTTTACGTTCGCTACGGTTGATCAAGTTTGAGAACCTGGGATTACGAAAGAGTAAACTTGATTATTTAATTTCCTGAAAAACAAAAGGGAAAAAAGAGAAAAAACAAAAGGAAAACAGAAAGAGGAAAGAAACAAGCATAATTGGATAGGATTCATTGGATCATCCAAGCCTTTTGATACTCACGAAGATCTGACGTTCGTTGATTCTTCGACATACCTTCGTTATTGTTTGGTCGAGATCTCCATCCGGCGCCAATCCGACAAGAAGAAATTCGATCATCGCAGATCACCGCGAACAAGGGAAGCGTACGAATTTCCCGAGAAGATCGTTCCCATCGATTGACTACCCCCCTGTGGAGTGTCGTTTGTTGGGTCTGATACGGCGACTTGTAGAAAGATCCCCGCAAAACTCGTTTGTCCAACGGGAAGTCCACTTTCACATCTCAACCACGACCGTCGAAACGGAAAGTAAAGAAAGGGCGCCAGTCTGGTAATTCCCTCGCATCTCGTTCCCCTCTCCGCCCCATCCGATCAGCAGGTGGACCCTCCAGCCAATATTTCTGCCAATTTGGGGATATCATCCAATTTGGTCGGACCTGGACCCTGAACATCGTGGATCATTGTCTCGGCTGCGCACACCACCTCATTTCACGTTTTGAACCGAGACCCTGGGAGGAACGGGAATCGTTTGGATCAGTTGGACTTATTGGCTAGCGAAGGTGAGCGTGATTCTCCCTTTCGCCACATCTCCTGCGATGCCTTGCATCGGCGCCCTTCTTGTCCCCTGTGCGCTGCTCTCCTTGCATCTCCCGGGTCGTGCCTCTGGTGCGCAAACCGCCCAGGGAGATTAGGGAAATTAGGGCCCACGATGGGCCCCATGCACTTGTCATTTCCCCCTGTGGTCATCGTCATCGGAAGTTGAGTGTTTGTTGTTGACATTGTCATGGCGTAGGTGCTGTCGTCAGTCGTTTATTTGCCCGCGCATTTTGCATATTAGCCGTCCGGAGGCCTCAGCAACGGAATTAGGATCTTTAATCTCCTTCAACTGCCGTCCTTTTTCTTCTCCGTCTTCTCCTCAGTCTACTTCGTGGGTAAGTCTGGCGCTCCTCTGCAGTCAACCGTCCGCTTTCTTCACTCTGAGAGGGGTCGTGCTGACAAGTCTGGATAGCCCATCGCCTGACTGCTTCAGCTTTCCGGGGCTAGTCGTTAGCGATACCTGATTGAGAACCTTGGACCAGAGACAACGGAGTCCTCCTGTCTCTCTTCCCGTCGGATCAACTTAGTGCGGAGGCTTGAGACCTTCATCCGGATATTGGGCATTGTACCGTCCGGCCTAACCTCCGATTGGAAGCAGACCCGATCGTCTGGAACTGGACGCGGTTCCCCGATAGGTGGTTTTATCCTTTTTCTTCTTCTCCCATAGCAGCTTCCGGCAGTGTGGCGTGCCTGTTGGCCCTATTCTGCAGCTAGCCTCTCACGGTCTCAGTATTCCTTGTGACAAGCTGGTCGTTCATTCGAAGCCTGTTCTGGTGGACTTTTCTCACGCTTGAAATCCGCTTCGTGTCGTCGCTCGTTTTTGTCTCGGAGTGCAGTTTGCTCGCCCTCCGACGTCCAGTCGTTTTCCCAGAATAAATTCGCTGTCATTCGCTTCTTTCGGCTGTTGTTTTTCGTTGCAGTTGCTGCAACACCTTCAAACTGGCTTACTCGAAGGAACACGGTGTTTTGGTACGTCCACGCTCGTTGTCTTGTCTCTCCCCTGATACCCCGACGGTTCCTCTTCTCATTCTCCTTCCTACCACGCTGCCCGTTGGGTTTGGAATTGGTGGTTCAATTCCTGTCTCGCGGAGATGCTCCAAGACCCTGCCCTTTGAACCAGTGAATCAGAACCCAACCCCTTGCTGACACGTCGACTTGATAGTTTGATCCCGACTTTCAAACGCCGGTAATCTTAGGGGATTCTTTCGACTTCTCGGATCCTGAAGAGTCGCAATACATCGGTGCGCTGTCAGACGGCCTGCTGGCCAAGTCTGAACCCATCCTGTCCATGTCTACTTTCCAGAAACCTCCACAGACGGCCTTTCTTGGTAAGTGTTTTGCTCCAGGAAGTCTCGGGTTCAAGGAGCCTTCTTTCCTCCGAGACAGCGTGATGGGTGCTGATGAATCTCGCGTAGACTACGACTCTGCTCGATCATTGCAGGATGGTGCTTCTTATTCCAGCTACGGCCAGGGATCCTATGTAACGCCTGCGCCGATGGTCCCGTCGCCGATGGCCGACCAGGCCAGCCAGATTTCCGATTGTGTCCCATACATGGGGAACCCGGACTATGCCAGCTCCTACGAGGGGGGTCGCTCTCCTGTGGTGGGCGGAGAGCCGCGCCAGTCGCCCGAGGTTATCTCGTACTCCCCCCAGCGGGGCTACGAAGGAACCAGGGTGTCTGTGCGGATCCAGTCTCCCTACGATCTTCATACCTCGTCCTACACGACCCTGTATCTGGCGTTCGGCTCCAAGAAGTGCGAGTGTGTCCCGCATTTCCTGGGGTTCCAGGGCTCGACGTTTCAATACGCGCTTTCCGTGGACAGCCCTCCTTTCATGGCCACGGGCTCTCCGTCGCCGGCAGTCTCTCTGCAGGTGGTCATGGATGGTCAAAACGAGTGCCCTTCTACTACACTGCAGGTGGGCTATTATTCGTATGAGAATTCGTCGTCTCATCCGTCGCCGTCCAGCGACTCTCGGAAGAGAAGGGTGTCCACCGTGGAAGACGCGGGTCCTCGGCCTACCAAGAGGCTCACTGCTCAGCCCGTTCAGCCACGAGAGCAGTCGGTGGGGTATCCTACGGCCTCCTACTCCCCTTATCTGCAGTCTCTTCCCGCTGCAAATGGTTTTGTGAACCCGTATCAGGCAGGTTCACCGCGGATTGTGTCGTCCGCCTCGCAGTCGTCCATTCGCGCGCCGTCCCCGCTCACTCCGTCCTGGAGCCCGTCGTTCGTCTCGGTCGCTCCGGACTCGAGGTCCCACGGGTATATGGCCAGCCATGGCTTCCGTCAAACGAAGCCGTCGTCTCCCGGTCAAGGCAAGAACCCTACGCTCATCCGTACTTCGACCCTTCAGCAGTCCGGCGGCATCGCTCCGACGCAGTCGTTCAATCCCTATGCGATGTATCCGTCGAAGGCAGTGTTGAAGTTGACCGGTGATCTGAACTCCATGACGGAGAAATGGACCAAGGAAGAGATGGAGACTAAACGCCGTCTGGTCCAGTTCACACGCATGCAGAGCGGGAGTACCATCCACGCAGACTTCAAGCCCGTGGCTCTCGAAGACCGGACCCCGAACAGTATCTGCATCAGCTGTATCTACTGGGATGGGAAAGACGAGTGCTTCGTCACCAGTGTTGATACCATCTATCTTCTCGAGTCGCTCGTTGGGGTTCGCTTTACCGTGGAGGAGAAGAACCGCATCCGCCGCAACCTTGAGGGATTCCGCCCGCTTACCGTGTCCAAGGCCAAGTCCGATAGCGAGGACTTCTTCAAGACCATCATGGGGTTCCCCGCTCCCAAGCCTCGCAATATCGAAAAGGACGTCAAAGTGTTCCCCTGGAAGATTCTCAGCCACGCCTTGAAGAAGATCATTGGGAAATACGTGAGTGGCCCTTATACAACTGCGAGCAGAAATACCTTACTAACCTCTGAAATGTAGTCGGCCAGTTACTCCTCGACTGCTGGTGCCCTCCCCACCCCAATCGGCTCGACCTATGCGAGCAACGGGGCACCCTCGGATTCCGGCACTGAACCGCACACTGCACCCTCTCCCCAGTCGGTGTCGGACGCATCCGCGTCCTGTGCCTACGGCCCCAGCATGACTGCTCCGGCGTACTCGGCCGATCACAGCGGACCGCCCATGTCGGTTCCCGAACTGCGCTCGGTGCTCCCAGCCATCAGCCAACCCTACCACCAGATGACCCCGTCATACTCCTACCCGACGGTCTGTCAACAGCAAAGCCACCTGGGACTCACTGCTCCCATCAACCGTGGATGGGAGCTTAGCCATCTGATGAACAACGCGGCCAGCTCGGCCCCTAGCAGTGGCCCTTGCTATAGCTACATGAGCCCAATGCCGTATTCTCTGTCCGACCCCTCCCACGGGGCCTGAACTCTATTTCCACCAAGAGCTCATCTTGCATCCACCGGCGTTATCTTTGTTTTTATATTCCAAAATCGTCGCTCCCGCCATTCCTTCTCATCGTTCGGGCTAGGTCAGCCCATCCTTCTTCGGCCGTGGAGACTTAGCATTTTCCAACGATTCCAACGTCTCTCCTTTGATCATCTCACGTCTTGATGCCCCTGCATTATTGTTTTTGGTTTACTGCTCCATTGTTTTGTTTCTTTTCATGACGCATTATAGATACGTTGTCCGTTCCTTTTCGGCTTGCATTTTATCAGCGGGGCATTGGGATTCCACTCCTTTACGAGAACTGTATTATTACCTTGGCATGGCATAGCACGGCGCTGCAGTCAATCCTTTTCTACTTCGCAGGACGGGGGAAATACCAACTGGGCACCTCACTTCACAATTGGTGTGGCGACGGTGATTAAAAGGGATATTGATTGTTTTGACTTGGTTTGTTTTGATTTGATTTGACTTTGATGTTTGATTTTTGATTTGAGTTTGAGTTCAACAGGGCGCGCCCGAAGGGGTGTATTCTGATTGACTTGATATACGCGCATAGCTTGGGCGTCTGTGAATATGTTCAATGTTTTGATTTTCAATTTGTTTTGGCTTTGCTTATTTTATTTTTTAATACTTTGTCTATTTTTCTTCTATTCTGTGTTAGTGTTTGTCTCTCTGTGTCGGATGGAATATGGTATAGTATACTTATTAGGGCTACCGGGCATCTTAGATGCCCGTATCTATGATAATGGTAATAGTGATTCATTCATCTCATCCTCTTTTTCTTCCCTAAACCTAGGCCATCATCAGCTAACTGAGACATTCAGCCATTCAACAGACGTCATAGTTGATTAACAAACAACTACGAATAGCCCCCATCCATTTATTCCACCCACCGGGAGATCCCAAGTCACCTCCACATAGAACACATACATACACCCCACGCAGAGTCCTCCCTCCAACACCTATATCAATCACAAAAATCAGAAAAAAATTCAACAACAAAGACCACATCACGTCAAAAGCCCCCAATTTCGGCCCCCTCGGAGGACAAACAACCCCCGCTGCCGGTTCTGGCACCCGGTGGGGGCCGAATCCTCCGGTTTCCACTAGTATGCGGAGTATCGCCGACTAACCTGTTGGCGATACTATGCATATGTGCGCGCTGGTAGGTGTACCTGCATTAGAGTGAGTGACGATGATGGGGGTGGTTATGGATTGTTCTTGGTTGCGAAAGGATTTGTTATTTGTTCTGTGGAGGATGGATCTTGCTTGGTATTTACTTACTCTTACTTTGGCTAGGTTTGGGTGTGATGGGGGGAGTGGATGGGGATGGGTCAGTTGATCTGGGGCTATTTTTTTGGGTGAGTCTTGTGAATGAATCCTTCGGGTTTTATCTGCAGGTTTTTGTGTCCGTCTCTGAGGGTAGGATTGGCGAGGCGTCATCGCTTTTCGACAACTTCCGTGGCCGTCACATCACATCTTCCCTTAACACTGACGTACTCTACACCAACTCCCTTGAAAACAGGACAAAAATGGCTAACCCAGTCCAAAGGAAAATACGGAAAACCCCCATACAATCCTTTCACAGAAGAAGGACCCATCGAAAAATGCGGGGCGCCGCCGATGGAATGCTGTAGTTCACAGTCCTCGTCGTCACTCTCCTATCAGACACGTCCGTGACGATGATCTGCGCCCGCCTAACGCTGTCCCGGCCCGGCGCAGGATTCTGCAACAGGAGCAGGAGTCTACAGCATCTTCCGATGGGAATCCTTACAGAGAAGATTCAAGTTCCTGGCTCAGCCACCGCATCCTTTGAAGACGGGGCGCGCTGCGGGCAGGACGAAGAGACGCGCGGTGAGGATCCAGTGGAAGGGAAGGGTATAAAGAGGTGAGTTTGAGTCGTTGCTCTGGTGAGTCTTTGACTAGTTGACTAGTTGCCATCAGCTATACTTATTTCTACTGGGTTGGTTGAGCCAGTGTCTGGCTTAGATTTTTACTTGACTTCTTCTTGTCTACCACTTCACTTATTTAGTCGGTTGTGCCCGTGCGTGCAGGACTCGCCGAGCTATGTATACTCGCCAGGTCTTGTCCCTGGCGCTGGCTAGCGCCGTTGCTACGGCTCTGCCGCTGGCGTGTCCTCAGACTACGAGCTCTGGGTCTGGCTCCGGGTCTGGGTCTGGGTCTGGGTCTGGGTCTGGCTTCGGGTCTGGCTCCAGCTCTGGCTCTGGCGCGCCTACCGTCTACTTCATCCGCCATGGCGAGAAGCCTAGCGACGGAGGCGTTGGTCTCAGCTCAGAGGGCGAGGACCGTGCCGAGTGTCTCCGGGATATCTTCGGCAAGAACTCCGAGTACAAAATCGGTCAGATCCTGGCCATGACTCCCAAGGAGGGTATGTGTCTTTCTTCCTTTTTCTTCTCTTACCTTTCTGTGTTTGGTGCGTTCTGATGTGACTGACAAAATTAGATGGCCATCGAGCGCGCCCCCGTGACACCGTCGAGCCGCTCGCCAAGGACCTGGGCCTTGAGGTCAACACGTCCTGCGATAGAGACGACGCCGAGTGTGTCAAAACTCTCGTCGAGGGCTACAAGGGTGACGGCAATATCTTGATCTCCTGGGAGCATGATGCGTTGACGGAGCTCGCCAAGGCGTTGGGTGATGAGAATGCCGAACACTACCCTGATGATAGGTGAGTTTACCTATGTTGTTTGAGTTCCTTTCTTCCTTTCTTTACTTCTTTCTTTCTTTCTGTGGACGTTAATGCTAATTGATCTGGGTGTTAGGTTCGACTTGATTTGGACTTATCCGTCGCCCTATGATAAGTTGACTGAGACTGTCGAGGAGAAATGTCCCGGTTTGGATGAGGATCAGTCTGGCAATAATATCCAGGCCCGTAATAATCAGCAGCCAGAGAACCAGCAGGACAAGACTTTGACCGGTGGCGCTAACGACTCCACCCAGTCTAAGGGCAGCAATGGCAACACCGAAGGCAACGGCTTTGGCAATGGCAACGGCTTTAACAGCGGCAACACCAACGACAACACCAACGACAACACCAATGGCAACACCAACGA